>JASDQU010206319.1:10591-24405 GCA_032191745.1 Picea mariana
GCTCTATTTGAGGCTTTATGGCCCACTTTGTACTCATGACACTATTTTTTGGGATATATTATATATACATATTTTTTGTCTTATGGATAAACATTTTTGTACAAATATATTTACATGTGTATGTGTGTGTTTTACTTTTATGTGTGAGCAACATGCCAATCTAATACTTGATTAGCCAATGTATCAGTTAGTTGATTAGATCTCCTGGGAACATGAATATAAGTAATATAATCAAAATAGTGTTCTAAGAGACATACCCTAAGGAATCGTCGGTGAAGGGTGGGATCGTAAACAATATATACCCCATTTAACTGGGACATGACCAATTGAGCATCTAAATAAGCCCGGAGGCAAGAAATACCATGTGACAAGGCATCACATAGTAATTATGTTACTACATTGTACTTGTAAACATTATTGGTTGTTTCACCTAGACAAATACCTATAGAAGACATCAACTGACCAAAAGGTGTAAAAATCACCCAAGTCGTGCAAGTAAGCCTCTGAGTGTGTCGGCTAACACCATCCGCGAACCCAACATAGACTTCATATTCACTTGACATCTTCCACAGTGAAAATAAAACATAATGACTACACATCCATAAAACAAAAAGACAATATTGTATAAAAAAATATACATATATACAAGAATTCACGCTCAGGTGACTGACCTAAGTGTAATACTTCTTAAGGTAGATCCCATTTCTAGGCTCCAATAAAGCGTTACCCTCGAAATTAACTAGTTGATGTTACCCTTTCTAAGGCGTTTTTCACAATGAAAGGTCTGAACCACATGGGTTTGAAATTTCCTGCCCCTAAGGGATATTTTTCTTGGTCGTAGACTAGGACGAGATCTCCTTCAGAGAAAATCCAAGGGAAGATAGACCGATCATACAAGCACTTGAGATGTTGTTTGTGAGCCTCGTTGGTCAAGGCTGCATCTCGCCATTGTTCATCGAGTTGCTTGAGATATAAAATACATTCTTCAAGTGGTGTGGTGTGGGGCGGTAGTTCCACTACCAACTTAAGAGAAGGTATTTGACATTCAATGGGAAATACTACCTCCACCCTGTAAACAATTTGGAAAGGAGGAAAACCGATAACACTCTTTACTGAAGTTTGATAAGACCAAAGTGCTGAATACAACATAAAATGTCAATTTGACTTGGCCAAATTAATCATTCGCTAAAGAATAGTCTTGAGAGACTTGTTAACAACCTCTACCTGACCATTCACTTGTGGGTAATAAAGTGACGAATGTTCCTGTTTAAACCCTAGTTTTGATGTTAATTTGGACATCATTTTTTTCTCGAAGTGACTACCATGGTTTATGACAATCTCCTTCGGAATACCAAACCTGGCTACAATTTGGTTAAAAATGAAAATGATAGTTGTTTCATCATCATTTTTGAATGTCGACATAGCTTCGACCCATTTAGTAAAGTAGTCTGCTGCTACAATGACATAGAGATGCCCCCTAGCTAAAATTGGGTGACATGTAGTGAAATCAATCCCCCACTTGGTGAAGGGATCAATGACAATAACTAGGAACATGGGAGCTAGGTGTGACTGCATATTATGAGAGAAGATCGAGCACTGGTGACACTTCTTGATCGCCTCAACATAATCTTTGATTAACGAGGGCCAAAAATATCCATCACAAAGAATCTTTTGCACTATTGCCAACCTAGAAAGATGACCGCCACATGCTCCTATATGACAGTCGTTTAAAACAAGCTCTACTTCTTTGTGAGAGAGACATCGACGAAGAATACAATCTACTCTTTGATGATATAAAGTTTCATCAAGGATAATGTAGTTCCCCTCTTGGTGGCATATTAATCGATGCTCATCGCGAGAAGTAGAAGAAGGGAACTTAAAAGTCTGAAGATACACAAGTATATCTCCATACCAAGGGGTCGAAGATGCAATAAGAAAAACATCTACATTGATTGGTGACTCTTCGAGAGGAATATCACCACTTTCAACCGAAAGTTCCGAGATTAGTTCAACAAAGACCAAGGAATTTTTAGATTTTTTCGAAAAAAATTCCAAGTCAAACTCTTGCAGGATAACTATCCATTGACTGATTTTCTCGCCGATGACCCATCCTGTTAACACATACTGAAAAGGGTTCACGATGACAATGATGGTGGTCTTGCGAAGTAATATGTAATGACAAAATTATTGGACAACATGGACAACTGCTAAAGCAAGTTTCTCAACATGTGTGTAGTTGAGTTCCGGTCCAACCAGGCCTTGGCTAAGATAGTATATAACGTGTTCTTCGAGCGTTTCATCCTCTTGGACCAAGGCCATGCCAATGGTAGACTCTGCGAAATCCAAATACAACAAAATATCCTTTCCATAATATGGAGGACTAAGCAGAGGGGTGGATGTCAAGGAACGTTTCAACGCTTCAAAAGAGCACTGAGCCGCTTCATCCCAACAAAATGGGACCCATTTTTTCAAAAGACGCATAAATCCTTTAGTTATCTCAACATAGTTGGCAATAAAACATCGAATAAAGTTGGCTTTCCCCTATAGACTCTGAAGGTGGGGGATTGTGCACGGGGGGAGGCAATTAAACTATTGCCTCAACCTTCATAGGATCAACCATGATCCATTTAGTTGACATGATGAAACCTAACAAGCATCCCGATGTAACACGAAAACTGCACTTGTTTGGATTCAGGAAAATCTGATAGTAGCAACACCTCTCAAAGATAAGTCGTAAATGGGTGGGATGATTGGATCTCTTACGAGAACATGATTCCCGATCATCGAGATATGCCTTGACTATGTGTTTGAGGTTGTGGAAAGAAAATGACATGGCCCGCTGAAAAGTGGCTCCAACATTCTTAAGGCCAAAATGAATTTTTCTATATGCGAATGTACGCCAAGGACAAATAAATATTTTTTTATGTTGGTCCTCGTTCTTGATTTGAATTTGATTGTACCCGAAGAAATTGTCCATGAAAGAAAAGACATCATAACTCACACATTCATCAACAATATGGACAGTAAATGGGGTTGGAAAATTTTCTTTCGGGCAAGCTTTGTTCAGGTCGTGAAAGTCCATACATACACAGATCATACCTTGCTTCTTGTTGACAATAACATGGTTCAATACCTATTCCGTCAATTGTATAGGATAGATGAAACTAGCCTTGATGAGTTTTCCTACCTCAGCCTTTATCTCCGCTGCTTTGCGAGGATTGACCAGGCGAAGCTTCTCTCAGATAGGACTAACATTATGGTAAGTTGTGATATTGTGTTCAATGATACGTGGATCAATTCCTAGCATCTTCTCATAAGACCAGGAAAAGACATCACAAAATTCTTTAAACAATTCAATGTGTTGACAATTAAAATCGTAACGATGAATTACGCCCACAAAACAATGCTAAAAGCGCTATTATTTAACTATGCTAATAATATAATACTAGTAGGTGGGACCCCTTATAGACTATAGGTGCAAAGATAGACATATTACACATGTTTTGTTGCTATTGTGATGTTGCCTACACAGTCCTACATTTTTTACGATGCAGTCTTAATTTCATATTGGCATGATAATAAGTGGATAATGCATAATTATGGAACACTTTTGGTAATCACTTGCGACATTGAACATGTTCTATGGGTATGAGGATGATGTTGTTACAACTACTATGTTATAACTTGTTACTAATTCTTATGTTGATTACTTAGCCACATATATGCAAGAGATAATTTAATGGTAGCATGGTCAAAATAAAGAAGAACTATGAAAATGTTCTAAAGTATGGAAAAAGGAAAGGAACTATGTAAAGGGATTACATGCAAGTTTCGAATGAAAAGTTAAGGGATACTAGTGTTAGTCCTAACTATTATGCTATTTGTTTGGTTAATGGACTATGCAAATTTCATTAAATTGAATGGAGGCACATATAGCATTGTTAATATGATTATGGCATGGAGTTATGGAAAGGGTTAATGTGTAAACTATATTGGGTGGCGCACTATGCAATGGATATTGTCTTAGATCTCATGATGGTTTGGCATTAAATACACATTGGTTATATGGATTGATTATTGGTGATTGTAATGCTTATTGGGTTGTCTCGTACTTCGAATTGAATGGGTCTAGGTGATGGAAGTGACGTGCATTTACTGCACGTCACTCCATACTTTCCCTATCGCTCGTCACCCTAGAATTGCTCCGTTGTGGAAATTTCTCTCTGTTGGTTGTGAAGCTCCACATTTTTAGGCTCTTGGAAGAGGGAAGGCTCGACCAACTTGCCATTTAATCATTTTTCCCACATGTATGATTCTTTTCGCTCTATCCATAATGTATTCTCTATTGTATGAACCAAATGATGGCTCAATGATGCTTGGATTCTGTGTGTTCTTGAGATTTTCGACTGTGTGTAGATGTGTGTTATGGCTCTCTGTGATGACTGTAAATTATTGGCAATTATAATCAAAGAAATGGGTATTTTTATGTTGCGCGTGGGTGGTTTCTTGATCAATATGGATTTTATGATGAGTCTCACTGGAATAATAGTAATAGTGGCACTATATGGCTCTGGCTTTATGATTGAGGGTTTTTGTTCTATGTATTAATGTTAGTTAACTCGTTTCCTCTCATTCGTTGTGGTAACCCTCACCCAGTCACAGAGAAATTGCCAACAGTTGTTGTGTTCTTTTCTTCAAACCCCGAGTGGTGGTTGATGACCGCTCTTACTGTCTTTTCACTGGAAGCATCCCAAAGATCTAGTATTTCTTGGTCACCCAAATATTAACACAGGTCTGTGTGGGTTTTGGATTGATACAAGTTGTATCTTGGCGTTCTGTAAAAGGGATGTGTTTGTCTTCACTGTTGTTGCTGTCAAAAGTTATTAATCTATAGGGTGATTGGAAAAATACATTGTCTTGCTATATTTGAACACCCACCTCTGTTAAGTTAGCCCTCGCCTCTTCTTTGCAAGTATTAAACACACCGTGTGCACTGGGTTGTTTTAATCTTATTATCTTTTCTCTCCTCAGGTGTTAACTATTGTTTCGTTGCCGAGACTTGGAGTGATAAGTAAATACTGTATGGCTCACTACTGTGTCTTGTTCAAAATGTATTTTTTTCTGTGGTTGATATAAGTCTCAAAAGATTGAAATCTCTTTTTGTTTTTTTTTAAAATATGAATGGGCTCTTGTTTCCTCCTTGCATTTGATTTTTACAAAGACCAATTTGGACTCTAACTATCTTTTCTCTCCTCAGGCACCTTCTGGGGTTGTCAAGTATTGGGTATCAGTGAAATAGTTATGGAGATTTTAAAAAAACTCATGCTCTCTCGTCGAGTCTCTATCTCGTCCTTGTATGATAAAATGGTTTGAATAAGAATGAAACAAATGGTTGCATATAGTCGAGGACTGTCTTCCTATTTGTTATGGTTTCACTCACTGGGTTTAATCCAATGTGGTCTTGATTGCATATGAAAACACTTGTATATGATTTTTTCTAAGCTCGATCAGGATCCTGGCAAGTTTAAAATGATGCTTGTGTGTCAATCGACTTATGTTCACTCACATATGATTGGTTATATTGGAACATCACACAGACTGCCAATTGTTTTAAAGCAAGTTATACCCACATAGATAAGGCTCCGGGTTTATGTTTTGGTTGACTGTTGTTTCATTCCAAGATTTTGTCGATTGATATGATGAAGACCTATGTATAATTGGGCATGCTTTGAAGTCTGTTCACGTTTTGAAAAGAGACTTGTGTACATTTTAATTGGGCCCGATTGTTGATTGGTAAACAATGGATGTTGATTGTTATTGTGGTGCATCATGGATTATCAGGGATAGATGTTGAGCATATTGCTGTGCATGTTTTAATTATTTAAAAAAAAAAATCAAGAAGGGATCAACGTTTTGCCAAACAATACTGTTGAATGGAAAAAGTTTTTTATAAGTTATGATTGTACAAACTGTAATGAATTAAGAAATTATGGGAAATTTAGTTATTGAAACAACAAGCAGTTTGATATACAATTGAGGAACAACGAATGTTGGTGCTTTTTGGATTGATTTTAATGCAAAGTTATGATTGTTGATTTATTTGATTTATTTTATGAACAATATCCATCAAATTCCCTATTATTTTCTTACTTTTTCGCTCAATACAAATTCCCTCACAATCCCATATTCATTTTGCACGCCCTGTTCTTAAAATTAAATTAAAAAACTCTGTATTACATCGATTAAGAAATAACAGAAAGATGGATCACAGTTGATATGATTTTGTTATTGTTGCACAATCAATTGTTTAATGAATTGTTGAGCAGTAATCATGTCCTTACTCCCTTTCATTTTATCATTTTTTCGCTCGATACAACCCCCTCAGATATCCCAGAACCCTTATTCATCCCCTGCTCATTGAAAATTATTAAATGAATTTTATGGATTGGATTGCATGGGTCTGATGTGATTGATGAGCCAAAATTTGTTTCATATTAAGAGATTTCATGTATGACTTGTTTAAGAATCTAGTTACTAATAAAATCTTCATACAAGATGAGCTTCTTCAGTAGAGGAAGCCATGGATGGAATAAAAAGGGCATAGGGAATTGGAATAGAGGGCCTAGAAGGCCAAGATTCTCCATACATTTTGATGCAGATCCACAAGAGTTAAACCAAATCTTCCAAGTTAGATTTTTCAATTGGATTGGACAAGGGGTAGTCCAATCGAGGCCAAAAAGGCCTCCCTTCCAACCCCAACATGTCCCTGGTATCCCTATTCCCCCTCATGTTTCATTGCAACTTGAAGTTCCTAAGAATGACGGATGGCAGGAGATTGTTCACCTAACAGTTTCCCAACATCGTGGCTGGCCCAATTTGTCTCTGCCTACTCCTCCTCCACCTGCTAACCCAAATGTCCAAATTTCCTTTGCACACTCACCTGTACAATCCTCCCATGCAAGCAAGAGACTCAAAATCGAATCCCACCACATGCATGACAAAGGAAAAGCTGTTGTTGCTGCCCCCTCCTCTCCCTCAAGTGATTCAACCAAATATGTTTCATCCTGCATGCACTTGAGAGATGACTGTTCTCATGCCATCAGTGAGATCAAGCCTCAAGGCTCCACATAGCCTAAGGCTAATTCAGTAAAGTCAAAGGGAGACAACAAAAATAAAGGGAAAATTGCCTCCCAAAGTGACAAATATGGTTTTTGAGTATATTTTATTATTGATTTGTTGAGAACAATTGACTGCTAAAGTTTTTGGACAACATATTATTTTTGGATATTTTGGATATTATATGTTTGGATATGATTTAAAATATCATTGATATTTAATTTTCAAATTATGAGAATGATTATGGGAGCCACAAGGAAGGAAGTGTTTGGAGGATGTGTTTGATTGATTGACTAATAATGTTTATTTGGTTAAGAAACTAAAGGGAGTCACAAGGGGTCCCACTTACTAGTTATTATTTATTAAAATACTCTTATTATTATTATTATATTAATTCTTCCCCTAACTAAAAGTTAGTTGAGTTTTAGCTAACTTAACTAAAAGAAGTAGTTGAACTACTTCAACTAATTTGAGATGCATAAAATAAAAATGAGAAGGAAGAAGAAGAGGAGAATAGAAGGGGAAAGCATACTAAGGGTCCTATTGTAGACAACAAGATTCAAAGATGAATTACATCATTCATCATTCAAACACTTGTTTTCAGAGAGTCGAGTGGGAAGCGATCTATGGCAAGTTGATCCACATTTTAAAATTCAATTTTTACTTCCTGTCAGAGTCATTTTGTATGGTTTTCATCGGGGATATCTAAGTTTGACTTTGGTCCAAACTCCCTCAGGGATTTTTGTAAAGAGAATGACTCTTTTGATTTCTTGGAATGAAATAAGAAATTACTTTTCTGTCTCATCTGTGTTGATATGTGACTTGGTATTTTTGTTTTTGTCTCCATATTTACCTTTCACATCTGTATTATTTAAAAAATGGTATAAAAATGTTATACTTTTTTGTAACAATATTTTATTAAAAAATCAGCCTAACCCGTTGTGATTAATACTTGTGGATTGAGAAACACTTTTTGAGGCTATTAATATAGGGTAACATTCCCAACTATCTTGCATTAGAAAAGAAAGATCTGAAAGTTCTTGACTAAGATAATTGCATATCTTTCCCTCAACACAGTGTAGATCTGAATCTCTTCGGGAGAACAATCCACCTCGACGAAGACATTTTCCACAATGATAGGGGTTCTAGAGATGTCGATAGGAGTCGTTTCAGTTATACTTTCCATGTTTCCCTTGAAATATATTCTGTGTGTATCCAAAGGGTTAATATTACAAGGGGCATCTCCATTCATGGTCGTAATGAACTCTCCTACCTCTATTCTCTTGAGCTTAGGTAAGAAATAAGATATGTGGTGAAGATTGTACCAAGATCTGTTTGGCTCAGTCATTGCCTCTAGGATCACCTCATCATAGCGAAAGACTAAGTCCAAAGGGTCATAAGTCTTGAGCCCAAATAGGCTCAAGAACATGATCTAGCTCCTATGGGGGAGTCAGATCAGGGTTGCTCGAGGCTTGCTGGACAATAATGTATGCAACCTCAACAACAGATAAGGGCATAGCCATTCCAACGTTCCATACCCCTTCCATCGAAGCCGATGAGGAAGGTAAAATCCACTGGTCATTAAAGTAACTCATTCTAAAAGACGTGGCTTGAAAAATTTCAGCGTTTGGCTGATCAGGGAAAACCGAAACAAACCTAACATCATTGCAAGTGATGGATAATAAAAAGCCCCCATTAAATATGGAAACAATATGACATCTAAGTTGACAATACCTGGTTGTGGGTTGTTAATCATCATAACCGTGGATGCCCCTGATGAAGGGTCAGGATAGGAGAAGGATAACTGATCAATGATTATGATCTCACCTTAGCGAGGAAAACATAAGACCTGAAAAATGGTGGATACAACCATTGTCATAGCATAGGTCCAATTCCTCCCTAAAAAAATATTGTAGTTGAGAGGTGCATAGACTACTTCTACTTCAACACACACAGGTTTTCCCTCCAATTGCATGGAGAAAGAGGGAATCATGCCATATGGTATGAATAATCGACTGTCAAACACTTTTAGCAATGTGGGATATAGAGACAACTAAGGTTAGTTGATGGCCTTGCAACATGCCAATGACATCATGCAAGTCGAGGCACCCTCATCAACCACCATATGGAAAATGTTCTGTGTCAACGATTTCGTGGCATACACCACTACTATCTGAAAAGTGACATGGTGAGGAAGATGAGGTTTATGATCTGTAGGGTAAAAAACAATCATTCATAGGTTAGTGGTATCGGTCACTCCCAAGACAAACAACAACGCTTTACTCTGTGAGGGGCAACTTTGGAGAACTTCCAAAGCAAACATTGCACAAGGTGTTCATGCCAGATCTTCCATGATGGAGTAACTGTGAGAAACCCTTTCATTTGGGTTGTGAGAAGCCTTTTTGAACACACCTTTAGGGATGTGAGCCATCGTTTCTCCCATTTTCTTCTCAATTTGAAGAGGATTCAATGGGTTGGAGGCTTCTTTTCCCTTATCAACAGATTCTGGCATTCCGTAGTTATGATCCCTGGTCTATAAATTAGCTTTGTCTTTCATCATATAAATGTTTGCAGCCTCATTTTTATTATTAGGCGTGAGGGTTCCCTGACCACCCCTAGGTGCGCTAGTGGATGAGGAAGCTTGAGCCAAATTTTTCCCTTGTGGAAAAGGGTTTGTCAACACGATAGGTTTTTGTTGTGCCAATATATTTTGGGCTTCCTCAAGCCAAGGGAATTGATGAGTCAAGTGGTCATCCATGCAAAGCTTACACAAAAACTTCACCTTTATCTTTTAATTTTTTCCCTCACCAGGATTATTTGCACCCTTCTTATCCCCCTTACTCTTCTTGTTTTTAGGTTTCCTCTTTCCCTCGGTTTGCTAGTTACCCTTGGGATTTGTCGATTGTACACTGTGTACATCCGATGTTTGGGTTACGGAGGTAGCCGAACTAGGATTTTGTCTTGCCACATTCTATTGAATCGATAAATGTTGTAACTTATTAGAGAACTTATCTGTGGGCTTTCTCTGTGTCGAGCCTACTATGCCATCTGCGTGAGGCCTAGAATTTTGTTTGGTCTTTTCGAAATTAGACTGTGGTGCATCGAGAAGGATCTCATATAACATACCATATTGAGATTAAATCAATTCTGTTTGCTGGGCTCCCATGATAGCCTCTTCTTCAGAAAAAAAACCCGTACGTCGTGACGTCTTTGGATACACAAGGAACCAATACTTTAGGAACCACTCGAGAAAAAATGCGGGAGGGACCTTAACTTTCATCAAACTCTTTCACCGTCGCCATTCTCGTATGTGATCCAAGATATGGTCAACTTTTGTCTTCTTGAAGTTGGCTAGTAACTTGATGTCGACATCGTATCTTATTGGTAACTAGAAATGGTTTAATAATACCATAGCCAGGTCGTTAAACTAAGCATACTTCGAGCTGTCAAGCTCGATATACCATTTCACGACACCCTCTATAAGAGTGTGTTGAAACAAGTGCAACTAAACGAAATCATCCTTTAACGAGTTGGATGAACACCATAAATGCAATGTTGTCACATGATCACCTGTATCTTCGCCACGATAGCCTTCGAACTTAAGAATGTCCAAGGGAAACTTAGTCAGCATGGGAGGCCAATGCAGATCATGACATATCATGTTATTCAAAATCTTGACAAGTCTATCAAATGTAGAGTTTCCAGAAAAAGGTAGTCTCAGTTGTGGCAGATTCACATGAAAAGAGGGGCCTCGATTTTGGCTGGCACTAGGTTGGTAGAAAATTTTTGACTATTGGCCAGGGTTTTGGTAGAGAATGTTATCCCCAATTTTTAGGGATAACTAGGAGATCATGTATCGAGGCCCATAGGTCCTAGACATGGTGTACCGAGAGAAGGATTGACCTGAGCATGGCCCTGGAGGGTCCATCCTTTTCTTCTTCCATCATCTTTGTCTTGCCAGCAACAACAACATCCATCACCATCGGCTTGCTCTTGTATCGGAAGAGGTTCTTGCTCCATGAGGTAATTGGTCCAGGTATCATGGTATGTGCCACTTTTGATCATTGAAACCTTTAAATATATGCATTTGATTCCTTTTATCTCTAACAACTGCTCGGATCTTATATTATCCCACTTGACCATGCTTGGGGAGATTGACAGGGTTCCCTAGCAAGCCTATGTCCATAGGTCTTGGTTTGCCACTGGGGGGATTTCTGAGAAGCCATCGTCCTCTCCCATCATAACACCACTATTTAATCTTATCTCCTGCTCATTTATCCCATTCCCCTTGTCCAGGCATTGGGTTGACCTATTTGTAGGATTGCACCTTATCTCGTGGGGAGAAGGGGCTAAAGGCCCAGAAGGTAAAATCGACTGGTAAAAGATAGAAGCATAGAAATAAAACCTAGAGATTCTTCGCCCAGGGATCCCCAAGAAGGAAATAAAAGGCCTCTCAACAAGAAACAAGAGGGACGCAGAAAATAACAAACAAGATCTAGTCAAAGGATAGGGGGTCTCATCACGAGCCAACCTATTAGGTTCATGGGTACCTAACAGTATGACATTGCCACCAACTGATTACCACGCCAGGGCAGTGACCTTTGGTTGCATGGCCAAGGGAAAGGAGGTCTGATCATGAGCTAGCCTTCTCATCTATGTGAAAGTACTTGTGGGTAACACTGTCAGCTCTGGTCACCATGCCAAGGTAGTGTCCTTAGGTTAGCCCTTGAACAAAAAAAGAAAAAGAAGAAGAAAAGGCAAATAAAAGAATAAATCACGAAAAAGAATAAAGGCAAGAACGGGCTTGGAAAAAATGCATCCATGACAGGTACAACTCACCTTATACAAAGACACCCACAGATAACATTATGCATCCTTGACTCTCACTGCACCCACATGTCTGGACATCCCCTAACCACATCACCTCACTTACATGGTTTGGATGAAATCCTCCTGGAAACTTTCCTTTTCTTGTGGATCCTAGCCCAATAGGATGTCTTATCTTCTCTCCAATCTTGTATTGCAAGTTTTTGTAATGTCTTTGAGCTATTGACTGATGTATTAGGGTCTTATGCATATGTTTAATAATATTGATGATGAAATTTGATTAATATTGTTGTGATCCCGATGACTGATGATCCCATGGAGGGTGTAGCTTTTGATGTGCAGGACCATGCCCGACGGACAGGTACCATTTGGACTGGTACACATGGGGAGATGATCAGTTTAGACCTCCATAGGGCTGAAGATCCCACCATATGGATGTTGATACCCCATCAAGGGGGAGAGACAGGAAGGTGGTTGATCAGAGTTTTTCTCCGGAGAAGAAGAGGACGTTCCATTAGAGGCACTTTGGCAGAGCCTGGCCTAGGGGGATTGACCCACTTCCAATGAAATGTGTGCCTTAGATGGCCCAGTATGTCACCTATAGGCTCATGATGTCATCTTGAGCATGTGGCAGTTTGACAGGGCAGTTGGCACGTGTGGCATGATGGAGAGGCCCAAAGAGGGCTAACGTTTTTCTCTTTATTGCTGCATTTGCCCTAAAAAGGGATAACGTCTCCCTCAGAAGGGGTGACGTCTCATTTTTTGCCCAATTAGGGTTTTAATA
The DNA here is from genome assembly GCA_032191745.1 of Picea mariana. Taxonomy (NCBI): domain Eukaryota; kingdom Viridiplantae; phylum Streptophyta; class Pinopsida; order Pinales; family Pinaceae; genus Picea; species Picea mariana. Next base: position 23,319 of record JASDQU010206319.1, read on the forward strand.
TGACAATTTAATGTAGAAACAATATTACTTTGGTAATATGGCCTTGTCGACCTTTTTATGACCTAAAATTTAATTTAGGTCATTGATACAATATATATTGAGGAGTTTTAGCCTCATTTTATCATGAACTCATCACTCACTCATTAGTGAGGTATGATTTTTGTGCCCTATTGGGGTTATTGGCTGAACTAAGTGATGCGCACTTGTTGAAGGAAGACTTTTTTGGCATATTTTTGGTATTTCTCTTGAAGGAAGGTTTACAACTAGGGTTTGCATGTTATTTCATGGTGATATGTAAGTGTTTTTTCTGCAAAACTTCTTGATTGAATGGTTGTAGTCTTATATTCTTGCATATGTTTATAATTTGTTGATCAAAAACCCTAGGTGACAAGCACACAAGTAGGTCCTTGTCTCAAGTCCCTTGATTAAGAAATCTTTAGCCATTGAAGAGGAAAAGAGAGCCTTGTTATCGGACTAATCGGTAGGTGCAGACACTAACAGATCTCCCTAGATCCACCTGGATCTAGAACAAAATAGGACATGACATGACTCTTTCCCTAAATTTTGACCATTGAATTAGCTAGTAGGAAGGAACAAGTAATATACCTTAGTATCTCTTCCTAGGGTCTATGTTACTCCCGCTTCGCTCCGGTGCTCTCGTGAGGTCAAGACCAAGACAACACAAACCAACCAAAGTGAAGATAGAAAAATATATTCAACTGTCAACTTATGTGTATGATCAAGGAATTACATAATAAAGTGAGAATAGCTTTATGGGAAAGGGACATTCCACTGTATCATATTAATTGAAAGTAGAAGATTACAACCTGATCGCCTTGATGTCGCAAGTTTCCTTTCGGTGGCTCTTGACTCCAACACACACACTTTCTCAATCCTTGCATGAAGAAGATCAAAACCTCTTGATAGACTTGCTAGAGTCTCCAAGCTCCTGTTCAAGCTAAGTCCTTCACACAATTCTTTCACCAATTCTCCAATGAATCTTGCTTAACCTTTTCCATGAGAATTCCATCAATATATAGGAGAGAATGAGATGGTTACTTGGATAAGAATGATCCCACAATATCAG
>JASDQU010206319.1:28553-42771 GCA_032191745.1 Picea mariana
TAACCAGATAGTGGCAATGTCATTCTATTAGGTACCCATGAACATAATAGGTTGGCTCGTGATGAGACCCCCTATCCTCTTGGCTAGGTATTTTTTTTATTTTACTCCGGGTCCCTCTTATTTCTTGCTGAGAGGCTTTTTATTGCCTCCTCGGGGATCCCTGGGCGAGGCATCTCTAGGTTTCCTTTTTATGGATTTTATCTTTTACCAGCAACTTTTACCTTCTAGGCCTTTAGCGCCTTCTTGCCACGAGATAAGGTGCAACCCCACAAACAGATCATCTTGATGTCTGGACTAGGGGAATGGGACAGATGAGTGGGAGATAAGATGTAAAAGTGATGATATGATGGGAGAGGACGATGGCTCTTCAGAAATCCCCCTAGTGGCAAACCAAAACCTATGGGTACATGCTTGCTAGGACACCCTGTCAATCCCTCCAACCATGGTCAAGTGGATCAATGTAAGATCCAAGCAGTCGTCATAAATAAAAGGAATTTGATGCATATATCTAAAGGTTATAATAATAAAAAATGACACATACCATGATACCTTGACCAATTACCTCATGGAGCAAGGTTCTTCTCCGATACAAGACCAGGCCGATGGTGATGGATGTTGTTGCTGTTGAAAAGACAAGTCCTGATGAAAGAAGAGAAGGATGGGTCCTTCAGGGCTATGCTCAAGTCAATCCTGCTCTCGGTACTCCATGTCTAGGACCTGTGGGCCTCGAGACATGATCTCCTAGCTATCCCTAGAAATCGAGGATAACATCTGGCTCCAACTCGGGGAAATGTGCTCACCATAGAGAGAATGAGAACCTTAGCATCTCTGGCATAACCTGCAGGCCTGGTCAACTCGAAAAGGGCATCAGTAACAAAGGTGGGGTGATATTGCCACCCCGCAATAGATATATGTGTATAACTGAAATAAAACAATCAATATGCAAGTGAGGAAGCAAACTATCATGAAATGTAAATGGTATAATACACGGAAAATGCCTACCTACCTATACTCACCTGTGGAGTTAGGTCCCACCACCTTGGTGGGGTTTGAGGAGGTGCCCACTGATGGATAATGGGTGCCTTCTTCCTTCCAAAGTGGACAAGTAGTATGAGTTATCAACTAATTCCATTCCAACTTTGAAGGGTTCGAGCCATGACTGTGTTCTTCCTTTCACATTAGTTGGCTCTCCTTTCTAGGTATCCCAAATCCATACCATATCTCCCTCCTTATACTTTCTGACTTTGTATTTGGTCGTTCCCTGAACAACCCTAGTGTATTGGACTAAGTGAGGTGGGTGATCTTCTGCTGCAAAGACTTCTTGTTGAGACAGGCAGATTTGTACATCATCCTCATTTTTCTTTAATATTTTCACCGTCCCAACTTCTTTGTTCTTGAATTCATCTAGGAGTTGTTGGTATTCTTCTTTCTTGGGCCATTTGATCTGATCAAAGTCTTCCTCTGTTGCAAAGGGCATATCTTTTGGAAAATATTTTTGAAGAGTTTGTATCATTTCGTCCTGCGTTTTATCATTTTTCCAAGATGAACAATATCTTGCACATGGTCCCCAGTTATTGGCACATTAAGTAGACGTCCCATCATTCCATATTTCAAAGGTAATCGCAAAAAGGTGAGGTCCATCTCAAGGGAACCGCCTATCATTGTGCCAAACTTCCTAGATAAAAACATTCCCCATACATCTGGGACATCAACCACTATAATGTCGATGTGGACTATCTTCTCGGGGTATTCTTTTAAGTGCACTTCAACATTTTCAACCACCCCATGTGTGGGTATTGCTTTAGATTCGAAACCACACACATTCATGTAAGGCCTAGTGAGCTTCAAACCCATTTGTTGCATGACTTTAAGAGACATCATGTTAGCACCACCACATGTATCTAGCATGAAATTGTTAAGATATTTGTTGTTCATTGTTAAAGTCATGAAGAAAGGAGGGTTTTCACCATATTGGACCCTGAAATGGTCATCTTGCAACATAATAGGGGGGTCGATAGGTTCATCTAATTCCGAAAATAAAGTATCAAAGCGTTCTTTAATGGATGGGATCTTGATTGCTTCTCTCAGGGGAACATTCACATGCATATTTGATAACGCCCCTTCAAAGTCAAAGTTAAGGTCAACCTTGCTAGTCTTGGATGTCCTAGGAAGAAGAACCTCAAGAGGCAGGGGTTTCGGCTGATCAGCGGTAGGTTGTTTCAGATTCTTTCTTCTGTAAACCTGAACTTCTTGCTTCTTTATCTTTTCTCGTGATTCCTGGTCCAAGTTATTTAGTACCGCCATCCTATCTGCTCTGGCTGCTTCCCTCACGGCTTGTTAATGTTCTATATCTGTGATATTTATCTAAGGAAAGTTCATGAAGCATTCCATGTTATTGACTTGTTTTTGGCCAGCGTTATAAGGACATTCATGCTCCCAATGTGCTTCACTACACTCTAGGCACCAAGGATTTTCATCAACAACATTTGTAGGGGCCAAGGTATTTGGAACTTTGTTTTCATTCTTTGGCTTGTAAAATTGGTTCCCTTTCTGGAATTGCCCTTTGAATGGAGGCCTAGGTGATTGGATCTGGGATTTTTCAAGTTTGACAATCCGACTCATCATTTCAACTTGATTCTTTATGATGCTATCCATGGAGGCTTGTAATTTGTTGATACTGGTGAAGGGATCTGAAGTAGGCTCAACATTGTGTACTATTTTTTGTTTGGTGTCTATTCTCCCCCTTGGGTTAACAAAGGGCTCAATCTTAGATGAAAGGAGGTTCCCTTCTATCTTGGTGGCGAGCTCTTGGGCTTCTTGAATGGACTGGGGGTTTTTGTCTCTAAGAAGATACCCTAGTTGGCCATTGAAAGTTCTGGTATAAATATGAACAAGGTAGTCATCTTTCGGGTGATGGTTTGCGGGAATTCTTTGTAGCAATGTCTCGAATGTGGTGTGAAATTCCCGAATGGACTCATTCTCATATTTAGCAAGGCTATTTAGTTGTGTGAGAAGCATATTACGGTCTTCTTTGATACTCCATGTTTCGAGAAAGGCCTCTTCAAGTCTATCCATGGTCTTGATGCTTCCATCAGGAAGGCTGAGGTACCAATGCCTTGACGCATCATAAAGAGTAGGGGAGAATAACTTCATGACCAAATATTCAGCATCATCACTGATGAGGTGAAGCTGAAAGAATGCCCAAGAGTTACTCATGTTCTCTTCGACACTGATGGCATCAGTACTGGTAAACTTAGGCAACCACTTCTCATAGTTGGGTGGCATTTGCCTTGGATAGCCAGGTATGGCTGACATATCTAATGGCCTAAAAAGGGTAGATGACCATTGTCTTTGATTGTTGACTGGGTTTGTTGTAGCTGTATGAGAGGTAGACATGATTCTTAAACGAAGGCTCTTCCCAAAAAGTGATTTGACAACAGGAGAGTTTAAGGGAGGCTTCCTTCTGAAAGACAAAGGAGGATTGTTGAATCTCCTTATAGTTTGTGGTGTCGCCAGATAGTTTACTTGAAACTACTAAAGAAAAGGGGAAAAACAACCTAGTGGAGTCGTCAGGTAAGATCGTAAGAAAAGGCCTTTGAGGCAAGGCTTACCGAAAAGGTTTGTCGTTTGAGGAAGATTGACTCAGTGTTCCCCGACAACAGCGCCAAAATGTTATCACACAGTTTGTAGCTAGGTCAAAGGCTAGTGGGTAGAGGCCAAACTGGCGTAACAGGAACCTTCCCCACCCAATGTCACCTCAATGGGGAGGTTCTTTCTATTTAGGGAGGTTAACCCAGAGGAGACGTCCCCGACAACCTGAGGTTTTGAAGAGGACAAAGTATAAAGGTCAATGCAAAAGTTCCTCCTCACAGGTTACCACCAAAGGTCAGATAGCTCGGCTAATTAGCCAATAAAGAAGTGTATGCCCAAATGAGAACACTTGCCCGGAACAAGACAATAAAAAGAAAATATATGTAGACTATATTTTAGTGGGTTAGTACTTCATACAACTATCCTTCATTAATACGTAAGCAATGTAAAGCAACAGATATTAATGAGATCAACATTTTATCAATATAGCGAATGGAAAATATCAATTCATCAATAACGATTGAGATGATGTAGCCAACAATGTATCTAACCAATATTTTATTCAATAAATGCTTTCAATCATCATCTAATTGCTTATCATCAAATGGTGCTGCGTCAAGATGGAATAACCAAGTGTGACGTCAGCCTAGTTAGGGTTAGCTAGTTAGTTAGGGTTTCAAAATTAAAAGTTTTGAGAGGTTGTTTGAGCACTATCACTTCAACGTTGTGGATCTAGGATCAGTGCCTAGGGATAGATGGAGTCAACTAAGGAGAGGATGCAAAGTTGAAGGAATAAAGGATAAGGACAAGAGGGAAGGGTTCTAAGGTGCTGCAATGGCAGGGCCCTAGAATCAAAACCCTAGGGGAAAGAGGCTCACTCCAGTGTTGCTTAAGCAAGGCCTCGTGCTCTTTCCTCCTTCCTTAGGTCAAACTTGGAAAAACGAATAGCATAGGAGATAAGTTAAAACAAGAGAATGAGGTGAGGGAGAGCGTTTCAATGGCAAGGCTCTATCACCAATCCCTAGAAGATGGATGGCCCTAGGTGTAGATAACCTAGGCATGGGACGTCACCTCCTTTTTAACCTTTAAAAACACAACTAGCACAAGGGGAAGAAGTAAAGAGAGTGTAGCAAAGGCTAGGCTCTTTCTTCCTTCTTCAATGGCTGAATATTTCTCTTTAAGGGGACATGAAACAAGGACCTACTTGTGTGCTTGTCACCTAGGGTTTTAAATCAACAAACTTATAAGTAAAAGAAAGAACCTACAACCATTCAATTAAGAAGTTTTGCAAGAAAAACACTTACATATCATGATGAAAATGCATGTGCCAACCCTAGTTGTAAACCTTCCTTCAAGAGAAATGCCAAATATGCCAAGAAAATCCTTCCATCAACAAGTGCGCCTCACTTTAAAAGACCAAATACCCAATAAGGGCACAAAAATCAGACCTCACAAGAGAGTGAGTTGTGTGTTATTTCCAAATGAGGGAAAAACATCCTCAATATATAGTGTATCATGATAAGGCTACAAACCAAAAATCATAATGTTTTCACATTAAATGTTTTCTAAAAACCTAAATGAGAAAAAGATGAGATGTCAAGCCCTCCTGAGGGAGACGTTAGGCCCTTTTAGGGCTAGTGCAGCATCTAGAAGTCAGACGTTAGCCCTCCTTGGGCTTCTCCAAGCTACCACACGTGCCATCTATCCTGTCAAACTGACACATGCTCAATATGACGTCAATGGCTCTTGGGTGACGTCCTGGCCATCAAAGGGAAAATGTTCCATCTGAAATGGGTCAACCCCCCTGGGCTGGGCTCAACCAAAGTGTCCTAGATGGAACATCCTTCTTCTTCTCATCTGCAAAGGCTTGACCAATCATTGTCCTGTATCTGCCCCTGGTGGGGTCCACCATCTGATGGGCTCTTCATCCCCTTGGAGGTCCGAACTAATCAACTCCCCACGTGTACCGGTCCAACTGGTACTTGTCCATCAGGCATGCTCCTGCACATCAAAAACTTCTCCCTTCATGGGCTCATTAGTCACATGCATCATAGAAATGTCAATCACGTTTCCTCATTAATGTTATCAAACATATGCATAAAATCCCTGAGATATCATTCAATAGCTCAAAGATATTACAAAGACCTACAATACAAAGCCAAAGAAAAATACAAAACACCCTATTGGGCCAGTATCCATAAGAAAAGGAAAGTCTCCAGGGGGTATCATCCAAGCCATGTAAAATGAGGTGATGTGGTCAAGGGATGTCTAGACATACAGGTAGAGTGAAAGACAAGGATGCATGATATTACCTGTGGGTGCCTTTGTAGAAGGCGGGCTGTACCCGTCATGGATGCAATTCTTTCCAATCTCTTTATTGCCTTATTCTTTCTTTTGTTTTTATTTTATTTTATTTCAAGGTATAACTAGAGGACACTGCCTTGGCGTGGTGACTAGAGCTGACAGTGTTACCCACAAACACTTTCACAGAGATGATAAGGTTGGCTCGTGATGAGACCCCCTTTCCCTTGGCCATGCAACCAAAGGTCACTGCCCTGGCATGGTAACCAAATAGTGGCAATGTCAGTCTGTTAGGTACCCATGAACATAATAAGCTGGCTCGTGATGAGACCCCCTATCCTTTTGGCTAGGTCTTGTTTTTATTTTTCTCCGGGTCCCTCTTGTTTCTTGCTGAGAGGCTTTTTATTGCCTCCTCAGGGATCTCTCGATGAGGCATCTCTAGGTTTCATTTTTATGGATTTTATCTTTTACCAGCTGCTTTTACCTTCTGGGCCTATAGCCCCTTCTTCCCACGAAATAAGGTGCAACCCCACAAACATATCATCCTAATGTCTGGACTAGGGGAATGGGATAGATGAGTGGGAGATAAGATGTAAAAGTGTGATGATATGATGGGAGCGGACGATGGCTCTTCAAAAATCCCCTTGGTGGCAAACGAAAACCTAGGGGTACAGGCTTGCTAGGACACCCTGTCAATTCCCCCCAACCATGGTCAAGTGGGTCAATGTAAGATCCAAACAGTCGTCAGAAATAAAAGGAATTTGATGCATATATCTAAAGGTTATAATGATAAAAAATGAAACATACCATGATACCTTGACCAATTACCTCATGGATCAAGAGTCTTCTCCGATACAAGACCAGGCCGATGGTCATGGATGCTGCTGCTGTTGATAAGACAAGTCCTGATGAAAGAAGAGAAGGATGGGCCCTCTAGGGCTATGCTCAAGTCAATCCTGCTCTCAGTACTCCATGTCTAGGACCTGTGGGCCTCAAGACATGATCTCCTAGTTATCCCTAGAAATCGGGGATAACATCTGGCTCCAACTCGGGGACATGTGCTCACCGTAGAGCGCATGAGAACGTCAACATATCTGGCATAACCTGCAGACCTTCTCAACTCGAAAAGGGCATCAATAAAAAAGGTGGTGTGGTATTACCACCCCGCAATAGATATATGTGTATAACTAAAATAAAACAATCAATATGCAAGTGAGGAAGCAAACTATCATGAAATGCAAATGGTATAATACACGGAAAATGCCTATCTACCTATACTCACCTGTGGATTCAGGTCCAACCACCTTGGTGTGGTTTGAGTAGGTGCCCAATGATGGGTAATGGGCACCTTCTTCTTTCCAAAGTGGACACACAGTATGAGTTATCAACTAATTCCAGTCCAACTTTTAAGGGTCCGAGCCATGACTGTGTGCTTCCTTTCACATTAATTGGCTCTCCTTTCTGGGTATCCCACATCCATACCATATCTCCCTCCTTATACTTTTTGACTTTGTATTTTGTCGTTCCCTGAACAACCCTGGTGTATTGCAGTGAGGGAGGTGGGTGGGCTTCTGCTGCAAAGACTTCTTGTTGAGACGGGCGGATTTGTACGTCATCCTCATTTTTCTTTAATATTTTCACCGTCCCAACTTCTTTGTTCTTGAATTCATCTAGGAGTTGTTGGTATTCTTCTTTCTTTGTCCATTCAATCTGATCAAAGTCTTCCTCTATTGCAAAGGGCATATCTTTTGGAGAATATTTTTGAAGAGTTTGTATCATTTCGTGCTACGTTTTATCATTTTTGGCGGGATGAACAATATCTTGCACATGGTCCCCAGTTATTGGCACATTAAGTAGACGTCCCATCGTTCCATCTTTCAAAGGTAATCTCAAAAAGGTGAGGTCCATCTCAAGGGAACCTCCTATCATTGCGCCAAACTTTCTAGATAAAAACATTCCCCATACATCTGGGACATCAACCACTATAATGTCGATGTGGAATGTCTTCTCAGGGTATTCTTTTAAGTGCACTTCAACATTTTCAACCACCCCATGTGTGGGTATTTCTTTAGATTTGAAACCACAGACATTCCTGTAAGGCCTAGTGACCTTCAAACCTATTTGTTGCGTGACTTTAAGAGACATCATGTTAGCACCAACACCTGTATCTAGCATGCAATTGTTAATATATTTGTTGTTCATTGTTAAAGTCATGAAGAAAGGAGGGTTTTCACCATACTAGACTCTGAAATGGTCAGTTTGCAACATAATAGGGGGGTCCATAGGTTCATCTGATCTCGAAAAGAAAGTATCAAAGCATTGTTTAATGGATGGGATCTTGATTTCTTCTCTTAGGGGAACATTCACATGCATCTTTGATAACACCCCTTCAAAGTCAAAGTTAAGGTCAACCTTACCAGTCTTGGATGTCCTAGGAAGAAGAACCTCAAGAGGCAGGGGTTTCGGCTGATCAGCGGTAGGTTGTTTTAGATTCTTTCTTCCGTAAACCTGAACTTCCTGCTGATTTAGTTTTTCTCGTGATTCCTGGTCCAAGTTATTTAGTACCGCATTCCTTGCTTCTCTGGCTGCTTCCCTCACGACTTGTTGATGTTCTATATCTGTGATATTTATCTGAGGAAAGTTCATGAAGCAGTCCATGTTATTGACTTGTTGCTGGCCAACGTTATAAGGACATTCATGCTCCCAATGTATTTCACTGCACTCCAGGCACAAAGGATTTTCATCAACAACGTTTGTAGGGGCCAAGGTATTTGGAACTTCGTTTTCATTCTTTGGCTTGTAAAATTGGTTCCCTTTCTGGAATTGCCCTTTGAATGGAGGCCTAGGTGCTTGGATCTAGGATTTTTCAAGTCTGACAATCCCACTCATCATTTCTTCTTGATTCTTTATGATGCCATCCATGGAGGCTTGTAATTTGTTGATATTGGTGCAAAGATCTGAAGTAGGCTCAACATTGTGTACTATTTTCTGCTTGGTGTCTATTCTCCCCCTTGGGTTAGCAAAGGGCTCAATCTTAGATGAAAGGAGGTTCCCTTCTATCTTGGTAGTGAGCTCTTGGGATTCTTGAATGGACTGGGGGTTTTTGTCTCTAAGAAGATACCCTAGTTGGCCATTGAAAGATATGGTATAAATATGAACAAGGTAGTCATCTTTCGGGTGATGGCTTGCGGGAATTCTTTGTAGCAATGTCTCGAATTTGGTGTGAAATTCCCGAATGGACTCATTCTCATAGTTAGCAAGGCTATTCATTTGTGTGAGAAGCATATTAGGGTCTTCTTTGATACTCCATCTTTTGAGAAAGGCCTCTTCAAGTCTATCCATGGTCTTGATGCTTCCATCAGGAAGGCTGAGGTACCAATGCCTTGAGGCATCATAAAGAGTAGGGGAGAATAACTTCATGACCAAATCTTCAGCATCATCACTGATGGGGTGAAGCTGAAAGAATGCCCAAAAGTTACTCATGTGCTCTTCGGCACTAATGGCATCAGTACCGGTAAACTTAGGCAACCACTTCTCATACTTGGGTGGCATTTGCCTAGGATAGCTAGGTATGGCTGACATGTCTAACGACCTAAAAAGGGTAGATGACCATTGTTTTTTATTGTTGACTAGGTTTGTTGTAGTTGTCTGAGAGGTAGACATGATTCTTAAAGGAAGTCTCTTCCCGAAAAGTGATTTGACAACATGAGAGCTTAAGGGAGGCTTCCTTCTGAAAGACAAAGGAGGATTGTTGAATCTCCTTCTAGTTTGTGGAGTCGCCAGATAGTTTACTTGAAACTACCAAAGAAAAGGGGAAAAACACCCTAGTGGATTCGCCAGGTAAGCTTGTAAGAAAAGGTCTCCGAGGCAAGGCTTACCGAAAAGGTTTGTCGTTTGAGGAAGATTGTCTCAGTGTTCCCCGACAACGGTGCCAAAATGTTATCGAATAGTTTGTAGCTAGGTCAAAGGCTAGAGGATAGAGGCCAAACTGGCTTAATAGGAACCTTCCCCACCCAATGTCATCTCAATGGGGAGGTTCTTTATATTTAGGGAGGTTAACCCAGGGGATACATCCCCGACAACCTGAGGTTTTGAAGAGGCCGAAGTATAAATTTCAAGGAAAAAGTTCCTCCTCACAGGTTACCACCAAAGGTCAGATAGTCTGGCTAATCAGCCAATAAAGAAGTGTATGCCCAAATGAGAACACCTGCCCGGAACAAGACAATAACAAGATAATATATGCAAGCTATATTTCAGTGGGTTAGTACTTCATACAACTATTTGACATTAATACGTAAGCAATGTAAAGAAACAGATATTAATGAGATCAACGTTTGATCAATATAGAAAATGGAAAATATCAATTCATCAATAACTATTGAGATGATGTAGCCAACAATGTATCTAACCAATCTTTTATTCAATAAATGCTTTCAATCATCATCTAATTGCCTATCATCAAATGGTGTTGCGTCAAGATGAAATAACCAAGTGTGACGTCAGCCTAGTTAGGGTTAGCTAGTTAGTTAGGGTTTCAAAATTAAAATTTTTGAGAGGTTGTTTGAGCACTATCACTTCAACGTTGTGGATGTAGGATAAGTGCCTAGGGGTAGATGGAGTCAACTAAGGAGAGGACGCAAAGTTGAAGGAATAAAGGCTAAGGACAAGAGGGAAGGGTTCTAAGGTGCTGCAATGGCAGGGCCCTAGAATCAAAACCCTAGGGGAAAGAGGCTCACTCCGGTTTTTCTTAAGCAAGGCCTTGTGCTCTTTCCTCCTTCCTTAGGTCAAACTTGGCAAAATGGCTAGCATAGGAGATAAGTTAAAACAAGAGAATGAGGTGAGCGAGAGTGTTGCAATGGCAAGGCTCTATCACCAAACCCTAGAAGATGGACGACCCTAGGTGTAGATAACCTAGGCCTGGTATGTCACCTCCTTTTTAACCTTTAAAAACACAACTAGCACAAGGGTAAGAAGTGAAAAGAGTGTAGCAAAGGCTAGGCTCTTTCTTCCTTCTTCAATGGCTGAATATTTCTCTTTAAGGGGACATGAAACAAGGACCTACTTGTGTGCTTGTCACCTAGGGTTTTAAATCAACAAATTTATAAGTAAATGCAAGAATTTATACCTACAACCATTCAATTAAGAAGTTTTGCAAGAAAAACACTTACATATCATGATGAAAAAGCATGTGCCAACCCTAGTTGTACACCTTCCTTCAAGAGAAATGCCAAATATGCCAAGAAAATCCTTCCATCAACAAGTGCACCTCACTTTAAAAGACCAAATACCCAATAAGGGTGCAAAAATCAGACCTCACAAGAGAGTGAGTTGTGTGTTATTTCCAAATGAGCGAAAAACATCCTCAATATATAGTGTATCATGACCTATAATTAAAAATTAGGTCATGAAATATAGCCGACAAGGCTACAAACCAAAAATCATACCGTTTTCACATTAAATGTTTTCTAAAACCCTAAATGAGCAAAGGATGAGACATCAATCCCTCCTGAGGGAGACGTTAGGCCCTTTTGGGGCTAGTGCAGCATATATAAGTCAGACGTTAGCCCTCCTTGGGCTTCTCCAAGCTACCACATGTGCCAGTTGTCCTGTCAAACTACCGCACGCTCAAGATGATGTCAATGGCTCCTGGGTGACATCCTGGGCATCAAAGGGAAAATGTTCCATCTGAAATGGGTCAACCTCCCTGGGCTGGGCTCAGCCAAAGTGTCTTGGATGGAAGGTCCTTCTTCTTCTCATGTGAAAAGGCTCGACCAATCACTGTCTTGTCTTTGCCCCTGGTGGGGTCCCATCAACCATCTGATGGGATCTTCAGCCCCATGGAGGTCTGAACTAATCATATCCCCATGTGTACCGGTCCAACTGGTACCTGTTTGTCAGGCATGGTCCTACACATCAAAAAATTTTCCCTTCATAGTATCATTAGTCACAGGGATAATAGCAATGTCAATCACATTTCATCATTAATGTTATCAAATATATGCATAAAATCCCCGAGATATCATTCCATAGCTCAAAGATATTACAAAGACCTACAATACAAAGCTGAAGAAAAAGACAAAACACCCTATTGGGCCAGTATCCATAAGAAAAGGAAAGTATCTAGGGGGTATCATCCAAGCCATGTAAAATGAGGTGATGTGGTCAAGGGATGTCCAGACATATGGGTAGAGTGAAAGACAAGGATGCATGATATTACATGTGGGTGCCTTTGTAGAAGGCGAGTTGTACCCATCATGGATGCAATTCTTTCCAAGCCCTTTATTACCTTATTCTTTCTTTTATTTCTTTTTCTTTTTTTTTATTTCAAGGTCTAACTAGAGGACATTGCCTTCACGTGGTGACCAGAGCTGACAGTGTTACCCACAAACACTTTCACAGAGATGATAAGTATGGCTCGTGATGAGACCCCCTTTTCCTTGGCCATGCAACCAAAGGTCACTACCCTGGCATGGTAACCAGATAGTGGCAATGTCATTCTGTTAGGTACCCATGAACATAATGGGCTGACTTGTGATGAGACCCCCTATCCTCTTGGCTAGGTCTTGTTTTTATTTTTCTCTGGGTCCCTCTTGTTTCTTGCTGAGAGGATTTTTATTGCCTCCTCGGGGATCCCTAGGCGAGGCATCTCAAGGTTTCATTTTTATGGCTGTTATCTTTTACCAACTGCTTTTATCTTCTGGGCCTTTAGCCCCTTCTTCCCACGAGATAAGGTGCAACCTCACAAACAAATCATCCCAATGTATGGACTAGGGGAATGGGACAGATGAGTGGGAGATAAGATGTAAAAGTGATGATATGATTGGACCGGACGATGGCTCTTCAAAAATCCCCCTGGTGGAAAACCAAAACCTATGGGTACATGCTTCCTAGAACACCCTGTCAATCCCCCCAACCATGGTCAAGTGGGTCAATGTAAGATCCAAGCAGTCGTTAGAAATAAAAGGAATTTGATGCATATATCTAAAGGTTATAATGATAAAAAATGACACATACCATGATACCTTGACCAATTACCTCATGGAGCAAGAGTCTTCTCCGATACAAGACCAGGCTGATGGTGATGGATGCTGCTGCTGTTGACAAGACAAGTATCAATGAAAGAAGAGAAGGATGGGCCCTCCAGGGCTATGCTCAAGTCAATCCTTCTCTCGGTACTCCATGTCTAGGACCTGTGGGCCTCGAGACATGATTTCCTAGTTATCCCTATAAATCGAGCATAACAAGGCTAAGAAGGGGAAGGGATTTTGGCAGAGTTTTTTTATTTTCTTGCTTGTATTTTCAAATGAGACCCCAAGACCTATTTTTATATGAGAAAAAGATGGTTATCGGGTTTGGGGATGGGCTACAATGGGTAAAATTGTTGGGAAGCCATCTATAGCCTGTAAACTCCATTGAATTCCTTGAAATTTTATATTTTTTGCAACTTTTGGAGGTAAATGCGAGATAAATAGCATGCATCTCACATATGTACGCGAGCTAACTACTATGCAGATCACTTGTGTATGCGTGCTATCAGTTCATCATGGCACATACACTTTCCAAAAAATGTTTTTTTTAAGAAGAAGCCTCAACAATATTTTGGAAAAGTATGTAAGTGGAAAATCCAATGTCATGTATGCATACGTGAGGCATTTTTGGACTATAACACACTTTGGAGGCACCGCTCCTTTCAAGGTACAAGTTAATTTTGATATTCCCATATTTGAAGGTCAGATAAAAGCGGATGCTTTGGAAAAATGGTTAAATATGATAGATGGTTATTTCTTTGTGCACAATTTCTCCGACAGGGAAAAGATCACCTTCGTTCTCCTTAAGGCTCTCCCCCATGTCAAACATTGGTGGGAAACCTATTGTGAGAAAATTTCCACAGAGGATTCTGGAATCTTCGAGGTTGAACTCACTTGTGAATATTTCTTAGATGCCCTCAAGGAACAATATTATCATGTTGGAAAATATGAAGATCAGTAGATGAGATGGACCACACTATGTCAAGAGAGGGGCCAAGTAGTTTATGAGTTCACCAATACCTTCCATACCTTTCACACGAAGCTGGGTATCAAATATTCAGAGAGGAATTTGATTTTGAAATATCATGGGGCTCTACACAATTACATCCACGCCGAAATGGATTTTATGGACATCTCATTGCTGGGAGTTGCTTATCAATATGTTGTCAAAATCGAGAATAAATTTAAGCACCAGAACAAACAGGAGTTCATGTTTTCAAATCCACAACAACCAAAGTATGGTAAAGACATCCCTAACAACCAACCTCTAGAAACCCAGTCCAAGCCATATGAAAAGA
>JASDQU010206320.1:8567-24398 GCA_032191745.1 Picea mariana
AAAGAGAGTTGTTGTTTCACAATCATTATTGAATGTTGGCATAGATTCGACCCACTTTGTGAAGTAGTCTAATGCTACGATGATATAACGATGCACCCTGGCTGAAGTTGGGTGGAAGGTAGTAAAATTAATTCCCCACTTGGTGAAGGGACCAACCGTAATGACGAGAAACATGTGAGCGGGGTGTTCCCTCATCTTCTGAGAGAAGATCTGACATGGGTGGCACTTCTTGACCGATTCAACACAATCCTTGATTAATGTCGGCCAAAAGTAATAAGCTTGTAGAATTTTTTGGGTTGTTCCCAACCCAGACAAATGACCACCACATGCTCCATTGTGGCAGTCGTTAAGAATGAGTTCTGCTTCTTTGTGAATGAGGCACCGACGAAGGATGCAATCTACAACTCGACGATACAAAATGTCATCGAGTATGAGATAGTTTCGTTCCTGATGGCGTATATGTCGACGCTCATCGTGAGAAGCACAGGCGAGTCACTTCAAAGTATGGAAATAGATTAGTATATCTACATACCAGGGGTCTGAAGATGAAATAAAAAAAAGATCTTCTTTAATTGGAGATTCTTTGGGTGTAACATCACCTGATTCGATCAGAAGTTTCGAGATAAGTTTCGAAAAGACCAATGACTTTTTGGATTTCACAGAAACAAAATCCAAGCCAAACTCCTAGAGGATAACAATCCATATACTAATCTTTCCACCAATGATGCGTCGTGTCAACATGTATTGAAACAGATTCACAATGACAACGACGGTGGTCTTACGAAGCATAATATAATGACTTAACCATTGGACAACATGCACTGCTGCCAACACAAGCTTCTCAATATGGGAGTAGTTGAGTTCTGGTCCTACCAGGCCTCGACTCAAGTAATAAATCACATGCTCTTCAAGCAGATCATCCTCTTGAACCAATACCATACCGATGGTAAACATAAGGGCATGTTTCAATGATTCAAAAGAGCACTGAGCGACTTCATCCCAACAGAAAGGGACTCCCTTTTTTAGTAAACGCCTGAACCCTTTAGTGATCTCGGCATAATTTGCGATAAAACGCCGAAGAAAGTTCACTTTTCCCTGTAAGCTTTGAAGCTGAGGGACTGTGCATCGGGGAGGCAACTGAACTATCACCTCAACCTTTAGAGGATCGACCATGATCCCTGTTGTCGAAAGTATGAAACCTAGAAGTCGACCCAACGTCATGTAGAAACTTCATTTGTTAGGGTTCAAGCGAATCCGATAGTAGCGACATCGCTCAAAAATTAGTCGGAGGTGCGTGGGATGATCAACTCTCTTGCGTGATCGTGATGCTAAATCATCGTGATAAGCCTTGACTATATGTCTAAGGTCATGGAAAGCAAAAGACATGGCCCGCTGAAAAGTGGCTCTAACATTCTTTAGGACAAAAGGCATCTTACGATAAGCAAATGTACCCCATGGATAGATACAAGTTGTTTTATGCTAGTCTTCGGGCTTTATCTGAATCTGGTTATATCCCGAAAAACCATCCATGAATGAAAAGACCACACATCTTGGGCATTCATTGACAATATGGTCAATGAATGGGGTGGGGAAATTATCCTTTGGATAAGCCTTGTTGAAATCACAGAAGTCCATACACATCGTACCTTGCTTTTTGTTGACCGGAACAATATTTGACACCCATTGAATCAGCTAAACGGGGTAGATGAAATCGGCTTTGAGCAGTTTCTCTACTTCAACCTTAATATTTGTCGCTTTCCAAGGATTCACCAGATGAATCTTCTATCAGACCGACTTGGTGTCAGGATAAGTCGTTATCTCATGTTCGACGATTATTGGATCAATGCTTGGCATTTCCTCATAAGACCAGGAAAAAATGTCGCAGAATTCCTTAAATACATTTGTATAGATCCAAATCTCCTCACGGGAGTAGTCCGCTTTGATGAAGACATTCTACATGATGCCAGGGGTTATGGAGATGTCAATAGGAATTGTTTCAACAATAGTTTCCATGTTACCCTCGGCATAAACTGTGTGCATATCCAGAGGATTAACAGGACAAGACCTGTCTCCAGTCATAGTCAACACGAATGCCCCTGCCTCTATTCTTCTTAACTCTGGGAGGAAATAAGATCTGTGATGGAGATGATCCCAGGGTCGGTTTGGACCAGTCAATGCCTCTATAATCGCCTCATCAAAGGAAAATGCCAAGTATAAAGAATCAATAGTGGTGAGGGAACATTGAGCCCAAATAGGCTCGAGAACTGGATCTAACTCCTGTGCGAGAGTCAGATCGGGGTCAACTGAAGCTTGCTGGACAATACTGTACACAACTTCTTCTGCAGATAAGGGCATGGCCATGCCAGGATGTCCTATCCCTTCCATCGAAGCCGATGGGGAAGGAAGAGTCCACGGATCATTAAAGTAAGCTGTTCAGAACGACGACACTTGAAAAATTTCAGACCTATACTAGTTGGGGGAAGCCGATATCATCTTGACATTGCCAGAGGGAGGCGGGTAATCGAAAGTACCCATTAAAGGTGGGCACAAACCAACCTCTACATTGATGACGTCGGGCTGAGGGTTATCAATCATTGGGACCGTGGATGCCCTTGATGAAGGGTGAGGCTGGGAGAAGGACAACTGGTCAATGGTTACAATTCGACCCTCATGTGGAAACAACAAGACCCGAAAAACTATGGCAACCACTGCATACATTGCATAGGTCCAACTCCTTCCTAACAGATGGTTGTAGTCAAGAGGTGCATCGACCACTTCAACTTCGACGCACATGGTCTTCCTTCCTAACTGCACGGGGAAAGAAGGAATTATTCCATGTGGTCTAAAAGAATGACTGTCGAAAGCAGTAAGAAGAGTAGGTGACGAAGACAAAATGGGTTTGCCAATGGCCTTCCAACATGCCAACGACATCACGCAAGTTTAGGCACCCTCATAAAACACCGTGTGGAAAATATCCCGAGCAAAATATTTCATGGGGTGGGCCACTACTATCTGAAATGCCACGTGGTAAGGGAGATCAGGTTTCAATTCGGTAGTATCAAGCATGATCGTTCCTAGATTACAGGTCTCAATAGATCCCAAAGCGGACAATAGAGCCTTTCTCTACGAAAAGCAGCTCTAGAGGACCTCCAAAGCAGACATCGCGCAAGGGGTTTGTGACAAATCCTCCACCACAGAGTAATTCTGGGCGGCCCTCGCATTCAGATTATGTGAAGCTTTCTTGAATGCACCTTTTGGGATGCATGTCATTGTCTCGCCCATCGTCTTCTCAATCTGGAGAGGAACAGACGGGTTTACAACTTCCTTACCCTTTTCAACAGTTTCTGACATTCCGTAATCGTGTGCCCTAGTTGTTATGTAAGCGTCACCTTTCATCATATAAATGTTCATGGCCGAGGGATTACTAGATGATGGAAGGGGTCCCTGACTACCCCCATCCATGCTCAAAGAGGCTTGAGTCATAATTTTCCCATGTGAAAATGGGTTCGTTAATAGAGCAGGTTGCTGTTGCACCAATAACTTCTGGGCCTCCTCAAGTCGAGGGCACAGGTGAGTTGAGTGGTCCTTCATGAAAAGGTTGTACGGATACTTTGACTTTCTCTTCTCTATGTTTCCCCTGCCAACATTATTGTTGGGTTTCTTATCCCCCTTACGCTTCTTGTTTCATTGTTTTTTCTTTCCGTTGGGCTGCTGGTTGGCCTTTAGGTTTGTCGACTACACATTGTGTACATTCGACGTTTGGGTAGCTGGAGCAGCTGAACCAGAGGTTTGGCTGGCCGTTGTCTGCTATATCAACAATTGTTGCAATTGATTTGACAGTTGATCGATGGGCTTTGCTTGTGCTGAACCAACTATACCATCGGCATGTGGTCTAGACTTGCGTCTGGCCTTGTCAAGGATGGACTGAGGTGCATCTGGCGGAATCTCATAGAGTAAAACAGACTGAGAGTATATCAGTTTGAGCTGTTGTGCTCTCATTATCACCTCCTCCTCTGAAAACACTCCCGATGTTGCAATGTCCTTGGATAAGTAAGGTACCAAAGACTTCAGGAACCACTCCAGTAGGAAATTCAGTGGGACTTGTACCTTGATAAAACTCTTTTGATGCCACCATTCTCGGATGTGATCCGAGATATGATCGACCTTCGTTTGCTCAAAGTTGGCCAACAATTTGGTACTGACATCATATCTCACAGGTAGTTGGAAATGGTTTATAAAAACCATCACCAAATCCCTAAAGTAAGAGTATCTTGAGCAGTCGAGCTCGATGTACCATTTTGCGACACCCTCGATAAGAGTGCATTGAAACAGGAGCAACTGTACAGAGTCGTCTCACAATGAGTTTGAAAATCATCATAGATGGAAAGTGGTCATGTGATCACCTGGATCTTCGTCAGGCTTACCTTCAAACTTGGGAATGTACGATGGCAACTTAGTCGGCATGGGGGGCCAACGCGGATCATGACAAATTGGGTCGTTTAACAACCTTAACAAGTCTGACAAATGTAACGTCACCAGAAACGATAGCTTGGGTTGAGTACTATGTACAGGAAAAAGGGAGCTTGGAGTTTGACTAGCACCAGGTTGCCAGGAAAAGTTGGGCTGCTGACCAGGGTTCTAATAAATACCATGGCCTTGGCTAGCGTACGAATACTGTGTTTATTCTAGCATCATCGATTGATTCTCATAATTGGATGTTGAGGGCTGGGCGGGGATTGGTCCCTTCGTCGTGTTCCAAATATTCTGGAAAGGGTTGCCCCCTGTCGATCTGACGGGCATAGGTACTGAGCCTTGCCCAGGGTTCCATTGACCATCGAAGGGGTTTCCCCCGGTCGACATCCCTGATGAGGAAACTGCTCCCTGCCACGGATTCCAGAGTCCTTGTGAGGAGAAGACTCATGTGTTTTCCCCCTGTGTAGGAATAGTATCCTGCACAGGATTATGTTGTCAAAAACCAGGGTTGCCCAAAATAACTGACGAGAAAGCATTATTTCCAAACACACCAAACAAGGAGAACGACATTGAACCCACTTGCGTGGTGTAGGAAGAAAGTCCTAGACTGCCTGCTCTGAACAAGCTGTAGTTCATGTTTGGCCCGACGGGTTGCTGGGGAGCACTGCCGAGTGAGGGGGACAAAGGAGGTATATGACCTCTGCCGTAAGGGATAATGCTATAGGGGGATGAGGTGCCCCCCATAGACCCTTGAAAAGGAGCATATGAGCTCCCTTCCCCTAGACCCATGGTCTGTAGGGTGGAGTAGGTGAGGACAGAGTTCGTATCAAAGCCGAGCATCCCTATGAAAATGGAGGACCCATCGCACTCTGTGTGAACGAAGCAGTGATTGCCGCCATAGATGGAATTAGACCGCTGCCCGAAGTAGAGGTGGTCAAGAACATGGTGGTCTAGACTGGAGAAGGTGGGTTAGCTGGCGGAATGACCCCTGTGGTGGCAGTCATTGAGGGAGTGTGAGGACTCACTGACGAAGTAGCAACATTTGCTTCCATAAATGCTTGCAAGACTATCTGATGCTCGTGATGCATTACCCTTGGAGGGACAACTTGTATCAAGAGTGGCGCCGACAAGTTAGTGATGAGAGTGTTGGCTGGCCTGAGAGATTCCACTCCAAGGTTAGAAACAATAGGGTCCTCCATATTTGACCGTTCTCCTCTCGGAGCTGGCTCGGGCACAGTTTCCTGTGGCCCGACCATTTAAAATGACCCTTGCTAGTCAAGTCTTCGCCGTAACGGTGGCAGTGGTGGCTCCAAAGTAAGCGGCGGTAGGCCCTGAAGCCTTCACAACCGACAAAGATATTGATCTTCCAGTTTGTGAGAATATCAACGACACAATAAGGCTTTTACTAACGTTTGAAAACAAGCACACACTAGAATAGTTCCTACAAGATAAAGCAAGAAAAACACTATCTAGTTGGAGGAACAGTTATGCCAACCAACACTAGAGCAACTTACCGGTGCAAGTGCAACTCAAACATGGAAGCACCCTCTAGGTATACTCTGCAAAGCATGGCCCGACGTCTGCCCTAGGTACCACGGTATACCCCCGCAGTCACTTGTGTAAGTCCCTAGATTAAAGGAAACTAAGTTGCCAGCTCACGAACAGTCAACAAGCGGGTACATCCGACAGTCGGGTGGACCACAATGAGCAGGGTAACAAGCTTGAAACCTATCGAGGGTATTGGAAGCAAGTGGTCCGAAAGACAACTGAATATCACAAATGGATTCGGGGTCCACAAAGCTCCGTAGGAAAATGCAACCGACAGTATCCCATGACAAGTCCTCAATATGCGTTCCCCACTACGCTTGGTCCGGCTTTGGAGGGGTTATCTTCGCTACCTTTCCGCACGTGACTTCATGTTTAGCCCCTATGTTAGAGGGGGGTCCCAGATAACTTTCATGTTTACTGGAATTTTTACACTCCCTATCTCTGACTCCAATGTTTGTTTATAGCCTAGACTAGTTGATTGAACCTATAAACATAAAGTCTAGTTGATTTTAATTAGAGTTTATTTTAAATGGCTTGTTTTAACTCAAGGAAAATGGCAACGAAACTAGTGATGTGTATGGGAGACGAAGAAGGGGAAATAAACAAAACTGAAAGCAAAATTACTTCTAGTTGACAATAAAGATTCACAACTAACTCTTTAACCGACTTTTCATAACTAACTTTTTCTAAGATCTTTTAAAGGAAAACCTAAAACAAAATTTCACTCGACTACGAGATTCTTAATGTTCTAAGCAATCGGTAAAGAACTTAAGAAAATAATTCTTTTTCCTAACAAGCAAAATGACTAACCCAACTACTTAACCAAACTAAGAAATGATTTTTTTTTTAAATGCTTCAAACAAGAAACTTGAAATAAATTCTTTTTCTTACCAGACAAGACTGAAACTGACCTCTGGCCGAGTGTGGATCGCAGGGAGTCGCTAAAGACACCAAATGGGCTAATAAAAAACTCAAAGACTTGCCCAAAACCCCTTTGTAATTAAACACAAGAAATATTTAAAAAGATAATCAAACTAACACCCAACCCAGGCTTTGACTGTAACAAAAGAGACACTGTATGTAATCAAGAAACCCTGAGAAGTAAAACTTCAATCAGGGAAGAGGTTGACTACCTCTTCTTAAAGAAAAAAATTCTTGACATAGGCATGCTACTGATGCTTAAGAATCCTGCGTATGTACGCGGGCTATATATAAAGCAGGGAACGTATGTACGTGTGCTGACCCACAATAGGCCACATACATCTTTGTACTTTATAAAAAAAAAGTAAAGCAGACTGACTGACAGGGTAGGGAGAAACTGGTATGGTGCCACCAGGTGACCAGAATCCCTTAAAGACTCAATAGACTCAAAAAGAAACTCAAAAGGTATAAAACCAATCAATCAACCAAAAAATCCCCTAAAACCCTAGAGGCTTTCCCTAGTATGGTCGCCAGTTCTGCTAGTGGGAAAACCCCCCCTATGGCTACACTAGGGCTTACAATGTAGGCAGATCACAACTGTTTAAAAGTCTCCTACTTTTATAACTACCCCCAAACATACCCCAAACTTATGCAAGAAAAGTAAAATAAGAAGGATCCGGTAACTGTACCTTTACTCCGCGTCCAGTGTAGATCCTTTCATGCTTGAAGGCTCTATTGACTGCAAACCTCCTCCCAAGGCTGGCCTGCATTCAAAGACAGATAAACAGGGAAATTCAAGCATACATCTCATACATAAATACGGGTTAGATGTTAGAATAAAAACATAAAACAAATGCAAACATTCGACACATCATGTTCTGGGACAGGAAAACTACTTCTTGTATTGATAATACAATGATTACTTACAACCAGTGACGGCTACTGCTCCACGAACCTGGTCCGGGCTCCTCTTCACCAAGCTACAATTTCACCTCCGCGTATTTTTCTCCTCTCAACCTTCTTCTTGGGAAATGGAATGGGCTTATGATAGAGGAAAAAGGGCAAAATGGGGAATTCTGATGCAATTCTCACAACAAGGCTACAAATGGTTGGGGCAAGGAGGGGATGTGAAATAGGCAGAGTTTCATTTTTCTTATGCTTAGCTTAGGAATGAGACCCCAACACCTCCTTTAATATGAAAAAAGGATGGTTATTCGGTTGGGTGATGGGATATAGGCAGTGGATTAGTTAGGAATCTACCCAATAGCCCGTAATCTCAATGAATTCCTTGCAACTTTTTAATTTTTGCAAGTATATGCGGGCTGTAATGGTGCTACTAGCATATGTACGTAGGCTGTAGTGGTGCAACTGGTGTGTGTACGCGGGAAGTAATGGTGTAGGGCGTGTTCATCTTCAAAAAATGAGTTTTTAAGAAGAGAAACTCAATGATGGCATGGAAAAAATAGCAAGTAAGAGGGCCAAGTGCCAGGTATGCAAGTTTGGAGCAATTTAGGGTTATAACATATCCTCATACTCAAGTATTGAGGGGATTGGTTTGGGAAAGAAGGAAACTTGAAAGGTATACTCCACTTGATTTTCGTTCAAATTTTTCTTTGTCTATTACTGATGATGATCTTAGAATTGTTGGGGAGGAAGTGGATTCAAAGGATGAAAAAGGAGCAAGTATGCAAGCTGAAAACGTACCTGGATGGGTTAAAGAAATCACCAAGGATGTGGTATAAAAAATATGATACTTATATGTTGGAAATTGGCTTCACAAGGAGCAAAGAAAATCATTGTGTGTATTTCAAATTAATTGGCGATCATCTTATTTATTTGCTATTGTATGTGGATGCTATGTTGCTGATAGGAAACAACAAGGAGATTATCTAGGATGTGAAAACTTAGTTGTCCTATAAATTTTACATGAAGGATCTTAGTGTTGTAAATTTCATTTTGGGCATGGAAATCAAATGAGATTGAGAAAACATGAAACTTTGGTTAAATTAGAGGAAATATGTTGAGACAATATTGTAGAGGTTTAATATGCATGAATGTAAACCGATCAGGGTTCTTATTCCTATAGGTGTAAAATTATCTCTGGATTAGTGTCTGAAGACACAAAAAAAGGAATAGGACATGTCCCGTGTTCCATATGCGAGTTGCGGTTGATAGTTTGATGTATGCAATGGTTTGTACTAGATTGTACATTGCACATGTAATGTGAGTTTTGAGTATGTATATGTCAAAACTAGGGAAGGATCATTGGACAATAGTAAAAAGGGTTTTTGCGTGGCACTAACGGTTATGTATTATGCTACCAAGGAAGACCAGGATTGGACAAAGTGTTGGACATACATGGCTTTGTGGATGCATCCTGGGATGGAGATCTGGATAGTAGAAGTGCTACAAGTGTTAGTATATTTAAACACTTAGGAGTTGGTTAAGATCAACTTGGTCTAATGTGTCAGTAGGTAAAAGTGTGCTTCTTTAGTATGCATTAGTAGTTAGGAAATATGATGGTCACGATATGCTCCTGACATAGAGTGATCCGACCGTTCATATTCTCCTCGATCTTAACGACTACATTGATCCATGGCTTAGCACACGATTGGTCCATGATATCTATTTAAAGAGCATGAAGGGTCATTTGTCGATGATCGATTGTGAGAAACTCCCTTGTAAATCTCTTTATAAAATTTTCTTTTGCATTAATAAATTGCTCCAAGTGGCCATGTTGGTTGGGGTTGTGGATGTTTCCCCATAGGGGTTTTAGCACATGAAAACATCGGTGTGTTGATTGTTGATATGGTTGTGTGAGTGGTGACTAAAGGTGTTCATCCTCTGTTGGAATACCTGCATTGTCGAGTGTTAGTGCTATAAGTTGTCCCTAGACTGCTAAAGAGCCAAGCCTAACACATCTGAGTTATTGCAATGGGTTATGATTGAAGTTATATTTTAGGTTTTCAAATTGGTTTATGGGTCAAGTAGTGGATGGAAAGGAAAATATCAATCTCTAATCACAAAATCAAGTTCCTATCACACTTACTTAGTCAATGATAGTCAATCTAATGAGCTAGATAAAGGAGTTTAACATGAAAGGAAATAAAAATGCAAGTTCCCAATTCGTTCACTCACAAAGGAAAATCCTTGATTCTAAATATCATTCATCAAGAATAATGTACTTAAACACAAATCCCATAATGAACAAGTATTTATCAAAATATTTGTTGGGTTTCAAACATAAACAAGATATATCAAATGATTTGCAAAGATACACATGTATTTAAGTAAGATAAGAAAGAATAAAGACAAGAAGAGATAGTCTAACCATCAGATAGCATTTTCCATTAAGTGTAAAATGAAATACGTCTCAATCTTTTACAATCAGAAACATAGTCTCTTAGTGCCAACACCCACCCCCCCACTTTCCTCCTTCGAACCCCCTCTTATCTCATATCTTATAGCATCATGGTTCATTAAATTTACACGAGGACGATAAGCCAAAATAATTTGGTTTCCATTACATTCACATGCACTTGGTTCGATTACCTATAGCATATCGAATCTACATGAAGGAGTATTTCATAAATGATCACTAAAATTCTGAAAGTATATTTGACTTGCAACATAGGCTTTTATATGGGTAGCATTCAATCTCCTAAGATAGTACAACAAGTGTCGATGAAGCATCAATCCCAATCTTAGATTAGCTCTTGATTTCTTGCCTCTGGAAATTTTCCCTGTGCCAAGTGTTCTGCCACCTATGTTCTTTTGACTGCCATCTCATCTCCAATCACCCTCAAAATCTGTAATTGCTATATGATTTGCCAATTATAAATTTGAATGCAAGGATACTTCCTTGGATGGCTGGATATGATCTTAAAATCTGGGTTTTTGGTTGACTGGTGATTTTACCTGAAAATACTAGGCTCAATATTCTCAATATCCCTTGTTGCTAGGTGCACTTACAAGATACTCTACCACTTATTCGAACTAGAAAGAACAAACCAAAATGACAATTGTGTCATCCTTGCTTGATAATTTAGGATTGATCTTCGAATTTACTTCTTGTGTTGAGAAATAACTACCTGGTCATAGAGGAAATAAGAACTCTCTACGTTGCAATCCATCACATAGTCAAAGCCTATTTCTCAACAATAATGAATAGCCTTTTTCTTATATAGGAAGATCTCATAGATTTATGAGCCTTTGGTGAAAATGGCTAGTTCTAACTTAGTTTCAATTAGTAAGCTCTTGAATACAAATATGCTTTAGAGTATATCTCTCAACCACTGTCTTCAAGGGACATTGGATGACCTTTTAATACTAATCTTGCTTAGATGTTTTGGCATTTTAAGCTTTGTCAACAAAAACACTTCAGAAAGAAATAAAACTTGAATTTGTGTGCGCATGTGTAAATGTTTCCTTCATGCTAAACATTTAGTCTCAAGCTAATCGTGGTGAGCTTTCTCTCAACACCTTATGTTTGCATCAATGCTTATCTATAGTGTTGCGTAGATCCTTCAAAAACAAGCACACCCTCCCTATTCACGATTTGTGTTTTTAATGATACAAGGTTCTGCGTTTACCTCGAGTTGTCCATGCCATGCTACACCTATGTGATATAATGTTTGTTGTGCGTTGTTTTGGAACTCTTCAAGCACCTTTTTGCTTAGTTAACATCTAAGCGTTCAATTTCATATTCAATAGATTATTATAACAATTGCGCACTTACCATGCTCCTTCGTAGGCTCACCCTTGGCACTTAGTATGTGATGTCGATACTTGTTTAGGGGCACTACTTCCCATGACTTGGCACATGATATGACCTTGGTCCTCGGGCTAGATACTTGAATATTTGGGCTTGCTTGACCCAAAGCCCAAATATTTTTATAAATGAAAAATCATAAGATTGCTTTTGAACACTATCCCTAGCACTTGGTATTGGGTTCTCTATAACATAGAGATTGACCTCAAAGGCCAATATATTCTTTTTTACATGAAAAAGCCACAATGTTTTTCAGTAACATAAGAAACCTAAATATAGCACGAGAGCAAACGTGGCGAAGAACTTGAAGGATTTTTGGGAAATGATACAAAATCGGTGAAGAGGTTATAATTATGACTAGACCATAATGGTGCTGCAAGAATGTTCTTTTTCTGGTAGCGCGTCAGTCTTTGGCACAAGCACTGTCAAAATGGGCACAAGATTTAAAGTTTTAATGTTGTAGATCTAGGTACTAACATCGAGCATGGTATCAGAGCACATTTGAAGACCCACTCCCGTTCTAGATTGAGATCGTGAAGTTATGTTTCCTCATCTATAGTTTCTACCATTTTCATACATTTTTGGGATGAAAGATCTATTCCATTGCATCCGAAGTGATCGTTTCAGTCAAGAACACTTTTTGTTTCATTGAAAAAGGTTTTTGTTTGTCCCAGATACGACCATTTCAGTGAAATTCGGAGGTATAAAGCTCGAATACACCCTTTTAATTTTTTGTAGAGTTAATATTTCTGTTTTCTATTTTTTATTTCCGGGTTGCTTATATTTTCAATCTACGTATGATCTTTACCCCATGCCTTGTGTGATCTCAGAAAATAAAAAATAGATCGGAAAGGGTTTTCCTATCTACGTATGCTTTTTTCAGTGCGCCTTGTGCGATCTCGGTAAATTGAAAATAGAGGGAAAATTTGCATTTTTCAGATAAGCTAACCGAGATCTAACCCTTGTTTTCATCAAGAAGCGAGATTTTTTTCTTGTTGAAAAGGGTTTTTTATGAGCACGCTCTACAAGGTCATCTTCAACAACATGTTTCTTATGAGCACGCTCTCCAAGGCCATCTTCAACAACAAGTTTCTTATGAGCACGCTCTCCAAGGCTGTCTTCAACAACAACAACAACCCTCCTTATAAACAATACAATATTTTTTGCACTAGCTCACTTGGTTAAAAGTTGCTTTAAGAGGTTTTGAGTTCAAGTCTATTTTTTTATTACTATTTTTGAAAAAGTTCATGAATCCCTTGTAAAGTGCATTTCACTTAAATTATAAAAGTGAATCACTATAAGTAGCTTTAATATTTTATTTTAAAGTTATTTATTTTGCATGCAACTTTCTTTTATAAAGTAACTTCATTGTAAAAGTGATACCCGCTTATTCTATAAAAGTGGGTCACTTCATAAGCAAATTATTTGTAAAAGTGAGGTTATTAGGAGGGGTATCACCACGTGGACCAACTTATGCTTGTCACATGGCTCTTTGGTTATCGTTTATGCCCTTTTTAGAAAGGACATAACTTTCACATATGAAGTCCATTTTTAGTGCCATTTTTTTAAACAACCTAATTTTTCAAGATCTTTCCATGCAGACCATCAATTTCAGATTTTAAAACCATATTCTCTGCATATTTAATATGGCTTCTCCCAGTGAGATTTTTTGTACCAGCACCAACTACTTCCAATGGAAATCCCATATGGAGGATTTATTAAGAAGTAAAGGATTGTACTAGATTACCTTGGGGAAAAAAGAAGAACACACTGATGATGAAAAGTATGTCAAATGGATTAATAGGAATGAGGAAGCCCATGGACTAATCAAAATGTCCATCTCTCATGATTTAAGGTTTCACCTTCAAGGACTTGATGCCCCTAATAAAGCTTGGGAAAATCTTGAAGCTTTGTTTGGTAAACAAAATATTATTTAATACCACCAGTTGGAAAATTAGTTAATGACTTTATGTCCAAATGATTTTCCTTTCATTGAAGATTACTTGTCTAAGTTCAAAACACTTAGATTTTTGTGTATCGAATGCCAACTACATCTTCCAGAAGATAGATTCATATATGTTATTTTTGATAAGATTGGTAATGCATATTATGTTTTTGTATCTATTGTTTATGCCATCAGAGAAGCTCTTGGGAGTTCTTATAAAAAACCCACTCTTGAGTCCTTTTGTGATGCTTTGATTAGAGAGCAAGATGAGCTTGTGCAACTTGGAGTGATCAACACTACATGTACCTCCAACAAAGCCTTAGTGGCTCAACATAAATATGAATCCAATAATCCCAAGAAAAAACATCCTTGCCACAACGACAAGAAAAACAAGGGTCCCAAACCCACTCAACCAACTTCCTCTCTTAATGAGACAAAGGAGCAAAATCTAAAAATAAGAAGACCGAAAAACATTGCAAATTTTGTGGGAAAGATGGCCATGATGAGTCCAAATGTTTTAAGAAGATGGCATCTTTAGAAGTAATGATGAAGAAGCACAATATCAATATTGATTCTTCTTCTTCATCATCTTCTTATGGACATGCTCTTTCTACTTCTAGTTTCTCCTTCAATGCAACTTCTACTTCTTATAATGAGTGGTTTATTGATTCTGTAGTATCTTATCATATGGCTAAGGTTAAAGACATATTTTCTGCTCTAAATGAATGTAACACCAAGAAAATATTTGTTGGTGATGATATATCTCTTAGTGTTGTAGGTTCTGGAACAATTCAGATAGATAATGGTAATTTTAATGGTGTATTATGTGTTCCAAGTCTTTCCGACAACCTTCTATCAGTATATCAAATCATTCATTCAGGTGAAGGTAAAATCGTAGAGTTTTCACCTCACCAAGTTGTAATCAAGGATCTAAAATATTCTCAGCATGTTATTGCAATTAGAATTGTTGATGATATTAATAGGTTGTACAAGTCTGAAATTTTTGGGTCATCATCTTTTCCATCAGTTTTTGTTGCTCATAGCGATGAATTGAGCAAACTTTGGCATGATTAGTTTGGCCATCTAAACTATTGCTCATTGCAACACCTATGTAATCAATAGATGGTGACTAGTCTTCCTCTTGTTTTATGTAGAGATGGTGTTTGTGCCGGTTGTGTTCTCGACAAACATCATCAGGAGATTTTTGACTAACGTGCGTCTTGGAATGCCTTGACCCATTTTCATCTTGTTCATAGTGACTTGTGTGGTCCACTTTCTTCTCCTTTTTTTGGGTCCAATTATTCTTAACTTTCATTGATGACTTTTCCAAACGCACTTGGGTTTACTTCTTAAAACTTAAGAGTGAAGTTTTTGACAAGTTTTTAGCCTACTAGGACCTTGTAGAAAAGTAATCTTGACATCAAATTCAAAGGTTAAGAACATATTATGGAGGTGAATACGTGAATAATAATTTTACAAGTTATTGCACTACAGAGGGCATCCAAATGCAACACACTGTTCCATATACACCACACCAAAATGGTGTTGTTGAGAGAAATAACCGCACATTAAAAGAAATGGATAATTATATGATCCAATCTAAGGGATTAAGTCTAAATTATTTGTCGAAAGCCATTAAATGTGAAAATTACATAGTAAATCACACTCCCAAACAATATCTTAAAAATATAAAATCGGAAGAAGCATGGAATAAACTTAAGCCAGATGTAAGTCACTTATGTGTATTTGGTAGTGTAGAATGGGCTCACATTATGTTCAATATATGGTGTTGTCATTGATTTCAAAAGGGGGTCAATATGGCCATCATTATCAATGGATAATATGGTATTGTCATTGAGACAATGTTGGACAAGGTGTTATGGTTGTGTCATTGATGTTAAAAAGGGTCAATATGGTAATCATTATCGCCATGCATTATCAAAGTCTTATTGAGAAGTTGTTGTCTTCTCCCTAGGTCTATAACTATGTTAAAACTCATGTGTGAGCTTGATGCATTCATACTAATGTCCCAACAAAAGTCTATGGTGGAATGTGTTACTGGCATCCATTCACAGAAGAAGCAATTAAATAAACAAATATGTGAGGTTTTTGTTCACCCCATGAAGGTATCATTGGAGGACCTTTACAACGAAACCTCAAAAATAAGTTACTG
>JASDQU010206323.1:0-12892 GCA_032191745.1 Picea mariana
GTTATGCAATTTAACAATTCAAGTTTGGAGAAGGTATCAAGGTGTCCTATTGGAATAATCCTCCTTAAGTTTGAGGTTTTTCCCATGTGAGAGACAATCTAGGTCATGTAAGTGTATGAGGTGGTGTGGGGTAAGTGTTTGGGCATGGGGTGGAGATAACAGGGAAATGTAAATATTACCTATGGATTCCTTTGTAGAGGGTGACTTGCACCTTGTCATGGATGCCATTGTTTCTTATCCCATTCATTTCCTTTTATTTTTAGCTTCATTTCTTTTGATCTTTCATTTTTTATTATTAAAGGGAAGAGTTGAGGGAAACTGTTGTGGCTTGGTGACCATAAGTGATAGTGTTATCCACAAACATTTCATGGAGATGAGAAGGGGCTCATTATGAGACCCCCTTTGTATTGGCTATGCCAACAAGAGTCACCACCCTGGTTTGGTGACAAGATAAGTGGTAGTGTCATACCACTACATCCCCATGGTCATAATAGGTCAGCTCGGGATGAGACCTCCTATCCACCAAATAATACCTTGAGTGTTTATTTATTTTATGGGTTCCCTTTTATTACTAAGAATATTTTTACTACTTTCTCAGGAATCCCTAGGTGAAGCATCTCAAAGGTTTCATTTTTGGCTTTTAACTCTTGCCAACTACTTTTACCCTCTGGTCCTTTAGTCCGTTCTTCCCATAAGAAAAGGTACAACCCTTCCTAGTGTGAAAAATCCCAATTCTGGAACAAAGGTATGGGGGAAATAAGAGGAATAAAGATGGAAAGTGGTAAGTATGGAGGGAATGGATGATGACCTTTCATAGACCAACCTAGTGGAAACCCATCCTAAAGGAAGATCAACTTACTAGGGCATCATGTCACCCTTCCAGGTATGAACAAGTTAAACAAAATAATTTCCAAGAAAACATTATGAAATGAAGGACAATCCAATGCAACATATTTAAGTACTTCAATAATCAAAGTGACACATACCATGATACTTGGACTCATTACCTCATGGAGAAAGACTTACTGCTACTTTAGGACCAGGCTGGTGGGATGGATATTGTTGTTGTTGATAAATGGGTTGTACTAGATAAAAGAGGGGCCCTACGAGGCCATGCTCAAGTCATCTAGATCTAGACACTCCACATTTAGGACCTGTGGGCACTGGGACATGATCTCCTTAGTTATCCCTAGGGTAGGGGATAACAAGACTGAGAGGCTAGTTGACTTAGACTAGGTGGCAGTTAACTCTCATAATTTTCGTTGTGTGTATAGATCACTCTAGACCACCACTATGGTGCATTATCTCATACATTATGGTGCATCAATTGAGCTATGTAATTTATATCACTTGTATTGTATCATTATTTCATTCAACTAATACAATTCTTTGATTCTCTCTCTCTCTCTCTTGTTTCCATTTTTTCTCATTTTTCTACAAACTATATATGTCCTTTTCTAAATCGATGTTATATGTGTAGGTTCATCCAAATTTCCATGGTATCAGAGCCGATGGATTGCTAGGAAAAATACACACCAGACTCTTTTTGAAGGTAAAAAATATTGAAGACAACAGGAAAATGAAATTTTGAAAAGAATTGATTTTTACATCGTACAATTTCTTTGCATGGAAGCACAATATGGAATTGCATAGCATATTCAAAGGAGATGATTATATAGGTTAACCATGGCCACAAAGACTGAAACCACATCATCCATATAAAAATCCAAGTATCTGAATTGGATAGATGAAGCGTATAGAACTATTTGCAGTCTCATTTCTCTTGAGGTCTTGTTTCACATATCCTGTTGTAAAACCTCCAATGAAGTCTGGACCACCATGTTAGGAAATTTTGGAAAACAAGACGAGATGAGGGGACATATGATTGAGGTGGAATTTCTCACTTTGGATAAAAACACCTTCGACAATCTCTAATATTTTTTTACCAAATATAAGGATTTCTTGTCGCAACTCAAGGTTCACGAGGTTGATAAATCTAAGGAAGAGAAAGAAATAGTTCTTACCATTATTTCCAAACTTGTTCCAGAATACTCAGTGTTTGTATCTAAATTTCATTTAGTTAGGCTCGCCTCTGGACCCACCTGGACCATGCCCTCTCTTGAGGTATTTATCGAGAATATGACACAAGAGTAGAACAAGCTCATCAACATGGGAAATATCAAAGGATAAAATGTGCATGCACTTGTTGTGCAAGATGGTAGCAGTCACCAAAATCAAAAATATAAAAATAAACACAAAGTTAAGGCACATGTAAATCCAAAGAAGGAACGGTACTCAAAACCCTTCAATGATTCCTCAGGATCCAAAGGTGGAAAGGAAAGAAAAGAGGAGAAATGCACTTACTGCCAATGAGGATTCCATCCAAAATCTACATGCATGCAGACGTAGATAGATCAAATGAAAAAAATACTTCAAGAAAATAACCTTGGATATCGCTTCCTCGATGGTGCCAAGAAGAAGAAGATAGAAGTTAAAAACCACAAGAAAGGTAATTATATCCATGCTTTGATTTCCAATAAATTATATCTTGATGATTGGATTGTAGATTGAGGTGCATCACACCACATGGCATCCACATAGGAATTCTACTCTTCATTGGACGCATGCAAAGGTCCTCCTATTCTAATGGGGGACAAATCTCTATATGAAGTGATCAACAAAGGGAGAGTTGGATTCACAAATGGGAGCTTCGAGAATGTCCTACACATTACCCAAATCTCTATCAATATTCTCTCCATGTATCAAATGACAAACTCTAGCACCGAAAAGAGAGTAGTATTCACAATGGATTCTATGGATATCTATGACATGAAAACCAATTCCAAAGTTGCTACTGGTGAGGTAAATCACCAATCCATATTGATGTAGAAGCATTGCTCCATCTTAGCACACACCAACTCATTAATATGCGTGGTGCACATTCAAGGAAGGATAGGCGTCGCCCTCTCATTTTTTCCTTGAGAATCCAAGGCATGATCAAGGCATTAATTGAAGACAAGATGGATGAGCCAGATCGTGATTTTTCACAAGCTAGAGATAAGGTCGTCATTAATAGGCCAACGGGAAAATGGATCTGCATCCGATTTGGAGCAAAATTTCCATCATTGTAATTTGGCCTTTCGATAAGCATTAGGGATGGTGATTTGACACCATTGGTTAGCTTTCGAAGGAAGCTCATTGAGCCCCTCTTGCATAAATCTTTGTATTGTAAGAAAAGTAGAGGTTCGGTGGGGGACTATTAGAGAAAACTCAGTGAGTCGAGACTCAATTGTAGCTCAGACTCCACCATTAATAGAAAATGGCAGTTTTTCCTGTTTTACATTTCTATTCAATGGATGTTGTGTTTTGAATGTCTTTTACATGCATTTGAGTTGTAGATGAGTGTTAGAAATCATTTGCAGGGATAGAGATACAGTTTTCTATCTGAGAGTGTGTTGAGTTAAGTCTTGTTCTCTAGGCTAAGTGAAAGGAGTGCACTAAATAGCTGGAAAACTCTGTAAGCCAATGCAAGGAGTGCATTTCTGAACTCAGTGGAGTTAGAAGAGAAGTTGCCAGGAGGGCACACCAAATTAATTTACAGACTCAAGGATAAATTTCAAGGAAGTTAAGTCCCTTGAAAATAAAGCTTGTATGGAGAGAGGCATAGTTCATAGTTGTTGAACACTCTGGAATACTCATCCAGGAGGGCATAGAGCTTGCGTGAGAATACCTAGGAACTACACTATTGAAGATGTAGAATAATCCCAGAATTTCTGAACATTTTGGTGAAGGAAGGCTTTGCAAGAAGTGCATCGACAAAGGAAAGGAGATGCCTTAAACCTTTCCATAAGGATAAGGGAGAAGCCATCTAGAAGCCGAACTGAGTGGAAGAAGTGCACCCAAAAATTGTAAGTTCATCTTACGAAGTTTGGGAGGAAGAGTGAGGAACTTCTAGGAGGGCACGAGAAACTCATAGAGGAATTTGGAACCTTGCAGGTTCTCAAGCCGAGAAAAGTCACAAGAGAGTTGCACAGATTTCTACAAGGAGTGCAGAAAGGAGCCTTCAAGAACAACCTAAGTCTCGAAAGGAGAAGTTTACGTTAAGTTCGAAAGGGAGTTGAGGACTTACCAAAGTCTCAAATATGGAGAAGTCATCGATTGTCGAGGAGGAGACAGGTGGAAGAAGATCGAGAGGTTCGAGAGAAGGAACTTTGGAAGGTTTGTGGGAGAAAACAAGGATCTTCTCGAAGTCACAAAGAGTGATTTCAATCCAATTCATTAGATTTGGAAGGACATGTGGCAGAGGATCAATGCATCATTGATTCACGATCGGAAGAGGTAGAGTTGAGAGGAGACATGATTCGCAAAGTCTGAACTCATGGTTTGATCATAGCCGTTGATCACAAAAAGAATGAGGGTCATAGATTTGGTCCTGAGGAGTTCGTCGATTCGAAAATTAGAAAAGGAGGAGGGAAAAAAATCATGAAAGTCCAGAAGTGTGAGGTCATGAAGGGAGTTGACCCACAGTCATAGTCTATTCTCACATCAATGAGAAATACTAGCCTCGAGATCTAATGTCATTAGTGCAAGAGCTAAAAGTGCAAGGAGAGGGTCCGCAGGTAGCACATAGTGGGCGTTGAGGAAGTAAACAGGCCCTGTGTCAAGTCAAACAGGTTCCATTAGGAGCCCTACGAGTCATTTGATTCAACGAATGGAATGATCCTAGACCGGGAGGTCATGCCAGCCGAAAGTAGGGAAGGGGGGTTGTCACCAAGAGTGGTATCAGAGCTTTATTTCATCTGCACAGTGTGGGAAAAAGGAGATCAGAGCATGATTTCTCTTGTAGATAGCAATTGAAGGGAGAAACGAAGGAGATCAGAGATTTCTTCTCTCAGCAGAGGGAAAGAGACAAAGGAGCCAATGCATAATTTATTGATGTAAGACGGAGAGACAGGGTGTGATGCTTTGTTGAAAATATTACAAGGTGTGCAATAGATGGTAAGCAGCCAATTGGGTTGTAGATGAAACAATATGGAAGTCGAAGGTCATATATGAAAACGAAGAAGAGTCCACTTGCAGAAGATCAAGGTGGAGATGGACAAAGATCTCAGTGAAATCCGAGCAGAAATGGAGAAGCTTGCATTTAAGATGCAGCGGGAATCAAAGGTACAATGGAGGTACAAATGGCCTATTCAAAATTTGTTGTCTAGAAGGCAACAACATGTGTTAAAGAGGTGGTTGAGGCATGCTAAAAACCTTGGTCATAAGGGACAGATAATTGGCAAGAGTCTCATAGATTTCCAGGTGGGCAATGAGAAGGGATCAGTGGATCTCGTAAACTGCTAGGTGGGCAGAGAAGACATCCAGGATTTCCACGTGGGAAAGGGAGAAGAGGTGAGATCAGTTGGGATATCATTGGAAGATGAAGAGGAGGTAGGAGAAAAAACTCACTCGGAGGGAGATTCATGCATAACTGTGAGATG
Source organism: Picea mariana (assembly GCA_032191745.1). Classification (NCBI taxonomy): domain Eukaryota; kingdom Viridiplantae; phylum Streptophyta; class Pinopsida; order Pinales; family Pinaceae; genus Picea; species Picea mariana. The sequence continues at coordinate 5,484 of JASDQU010206323.1, forward strand.
TGTGAATGAAGATGATGACAAGTTAGAAACTTTCATCACAACAAAGGAAGAGAATCAGTGGGATGTTCTAATCATTGGGGGAGTCGATATATTCCTACCAAGTGTCCAAGGAAAGGATAGCACATATGTTGCAGATGTGAGAGAGAGACAACCAACAAATACTATCAAGGAGGAGAAGGAACAGATATTGATGTCTGTCCCGACGGAAGAAGAAGATAATTCAGCAGGACCGCTCGATGTTTTTAGCCAGGACGTTGAACAGGAGGCGACTGCAGCACTGGAGTCTACAGTGGAAGAGGAAGCAGGAAACATGGAATTTGTTGGTCTGTGCGAAGAATTTTAAGCTCTTGAGAGGATACTGGAAGTGCAAGGCATGCACATCCAACAGGTTACGTCGGAAGCAGATGAAGGACCACACCAGCATGACAAGCAGATAGGGAAAGATGGAACAAAACCAGCCAAAAAAATAACATGGATCAATCTATCAAGGGAAGAAGATGAACGACAGTTTGGTATGGAGACTGCAGAAGTAGAAGATGAAGGAGAGTGGCAACATAAGGCCACAAGAGAAGAAGATTTCTTGGGAATTCGATGTGATTTTCCCATTGACAAGAAGCAAGTGCAACAAGTTAGTGTACAACAGAAGAACCAACCAATAGAGCATCTAGACAGGATGATTGAGGAGATGAGGAAGCTGATTTCAGAGTCAAAAGAGGAATTGGTCAAAAAGAGTAATTTGGATGAGAAGAAACATGCACAAGTAGCGGGGAATATGCATGAATAGGAGCAATGAAGCAGAGGAGCCAAGAGATAGCTCCAAGAGAAATTTTGGGATCCAGGTGGATTTTAGGCACCTTGGAGAGCTCATGAGCATGAGCTCATGATTTTTGATGCTGTGGAGTATGATGTAGGAGTATCGCTCCATATTAGCACACGCTAACTAATTAAAATGTGTGATGCACATTCAAGGAAGGAGAGGCACCGCCCTCTCATTTTTGCCTCGAGAATACAAGGCGTGATCCAGGCATTAATTGAAGGCAAGATGGAAGAGATGGATCATTCTTTTGCATAAGCTGGAGATAAGGTCATCATTAATAAGATGACGAGAAAATGGATCTGCATCCGATTTGGAGCAGAATTGCCATCATTGTAATTTGGCCTTTCGATAAGCATTAGGGATGGTGATTTGACACCATTAGTTAGCTTGTGAGGGAAGCTCTTTGAGACCCTCTTGTATAAATATTTGTATTGTAAGAAAAGTAGAGGTTAGGTGGGGGACTGTTAGAAAAAACTCAGTGAGCCAAGAATCAGTTGTAGCTCAGACTCCACCATTGTAAATTGGCATTCCACCATTAATAGAAAATGTCATTTTTTCCTATTTTACATTTATGTTCAATGGATGTTGTGTTTTGAATGTCTTTTACATGCATTTGAGTTGTAGATGAGCGTTAGAAATGGTCTATAGGGATAGAGATATAGTTTTCTATCCGAAAGTGTGTTGAGTTAAGTCTGGTTCTATAGGCTAAGTGCAAGGAGTGCATGACAGAGCTAGAAAAATATGTAAGATGATGCAAGGAGTGCATGTATGAACTCAGGGGAGTCAGAAGAGAATTTGTTAGGAGAGCACACCAGATTAATTTATAGACTCGTGGAGAAATTTCAAGGCGGTTAAGTCCCTTGAAAATAAATATTGTGTGGAGAGAGGCATAGTTCAGAGTTGTTGAACACTCTAGAATACTCTGCTAGGAGGGAATCGATCTTGCGTGAGAATAACCAGGAACTACATTACTGAAGATGTATAAGAATCCCATAATTTTTTAATATTCTGGTGAAGGAAGGCTTTGCAAGAAGTGCATCGACAAGGAAAGGAGATTCCTTAAACCTTTCCATAAGGGTAAGAGATAATTCGTCGAGAAGTCGAGCTGAGCACAAGGAGTGTGCCTAGGAATTTTAAGTTCATCTTACAGAGCTCAGGAGGAAGAGAGAGGAACTACCAGGAGGGCACCAAAAACTTGTAGAGGAACTTGCAACCTTGGAGGTTCTCAAGCTGAGAAAATTCGTAGGAGAGTTGCATAGATTTCTTCAAGGAGTGAAGAAAGGAGCCTTCAATAACAACCTAAGTCTCAAAAGGAGAAGTTTATGTTAAGTTTGCGAGGGAGTTGAGGAATTTCTGAAGTCCTGAAGATGAAGAAGTCATCCATTTTCTAAGAGGAGACAGGTGGTAGAATATGGAGAGGTTTGGGATAAGGAACTTAGGAAGGTTTGCGAGAGAAAACAAGGATCTTCGTGAAGTCATGAAGAGATATTTCAATCCAGGCCATTGGATCTGGAAGGACACATGGTAGAGGATCAAAACATTGCTGATTCACTATTGGAAGAAGAAGAGTCGAGAGGAGATAGGACTCGCGAAGTCTAAACTCACAGTTTGATCATAGTCGTTGATCATAGAAAGAAAGAGGGTCGTAGATCTAGTCCCGAGGAGTTTGCCAATTCAGAAATCAGAAAAGGAGGAGGAAACAAATTTGTGAAAGTCCTGAAGTGTGGGGTCGCGAAGGGAGTTGACCCATGGTCATAGTCCGTGGTCACATCAACGAGGAAGACTAGCCCCGAGAGCTAGTGTTGTTAGCACAAGAGATAAAAGTGCAAGGAGAGGGTCCGTAGGTGCCACATAGTGGCTGTCAAGGAAGTAAAAAAGGCTTGTGTCAAGTCAAACAAGTTCCATCAGGAGCTCGACGAGTCATTCGATTCGACGACTTGAACGATCCTAGACTGGGAGGTCGTGCCAAACCAAAGGAGGGAAGGAGGGGTTGTCACCACATACTCTACACATTTTTGAATTTATTGAACCATATTTTGCATTACTTCTTATGCATGTTGATGAAAGGAGTAGGATATGGCATGAAAGTTTTAGGCATTTAAATTTCATATACATGCAAAAAATTAGAAATAAGGGAATGGTTGAAGGTCTTCATAACATTCACTTCTCCAAAGGAATTTGTGAGGTATGTTTCCTTGGTAAACACCCTCAAGAGAAATTTGACAGAGGAAAAAATCAGAAGGCCTCCTCTCCTTTGGATTTGATACGTAGTGAGATCATGGGCCCTTTTTGACATCCATCAATCAATAAATCAATGTACATGATCATTTTTATTGATGATTTCTAACTCTACACTTGGACTTGTTAGAAAAACAAGATCGCGGAGCAGTACAATAAAACAAAAGTGGAAATAAAACACTGAAGATGCACAATACAATAGAGACACAGATATACGTGGTTCAACTAGTGTGGGCTTCGTCCACCAGATAAATTGTCAGGTCCTTCCTTTATTATCATCCATCAAATGAAGGGATACAACCTACAACACACAAGCTCTGACTTCCTCTTCTTTCTCTCACAATCTCCTCACTCATAATACAATATTCACTATGATTGATAGCCGCAATACATTTCCCTCATAAAATAGGGTTTCCTTCTAGGGAAAAAACCCTAACATAACTTCTACCATCAGATCTATGCACTTATAATGAACAGTCCAAATTTACAATGAAATCACAATATACATTTATAAGGAAAATTTTCCTTCAAGGAATTCTCCCACGAACCCCTGCTTGCCCCTAGAACCCATAGAGGGGATAAGACCCCTATGCACTCCCCCACGTAGAAGAGTGTACATTATTTGGGGGTTTAAAGTCTTCATGGACTATAAAAATGGATGAAAACAAAGACCTCTGAATCAAGAAGATAATCAGGCTCCACAACCAACAATCTCCCACTTGGAGACTGATCTCAACAACTCCATCGTTGTTGTATATGTTGGACTATGATCCTTCTTGAAACTGGAAAATTTCTCATCTTCATCTTGATTCTTTAAGACCAACTAAAACTGAGCAGTAAGTCAATTTATCCCTAGTTACTCCCTTAGTTAACATGTATGTAGGATTCTGGCTAGTGTGTATCTTTTCCAACTTCAAATGTCCATCTTCCAAGATGGATCGTATGAAATGGTACCTGATTTGTATATTCTTATTCTTCGAATGGAATGTTGAGTTCTTTGCAATATGCATGGCACTCTCATTGTCATAGTACAACTTGTTATTTGCATGCTTCTTTCCCAATTCATCCATAAACCTCTGTAACCAAATCATCTCTTTACTAGCCTCTATAGCAGAAACATACTCTGCCTTTGTTGTTGAAAGTGCAACAACCTTTTGCAGTTTTGAAATCCAAATTACTGTTGTTCCACCTGGGTAAAATCATGAAGATGGGTAACACTTTTGCTTGTTTTATGAACAAAAAAACTATATTTTCACAAGTTCTTCAACTTCGGGCATACAAAAGTATTTTTTTTATTTAGAATTTCACTTTACAATAAAAACAAAACGTGTGAATAATTTTGTTATATTTCTAATGACTATTTTCAATTTTTTTTTATCAAGATTTGATATGTCAATTTGACAATTGTTTAACAATGTGTTCCTTAAACATGAAAGGAATGATAATGAGTTATTGTTTTCCACAACAATGTATCTATTATTAAACTTATGTTTTTAAGAAATGAAATATACTGCAACAATCTACAAAGACTCTATTTTATTATGACTATAATTTTGAATCTAACAGATGAATATTATAATTTCTAGAGTTTTTTGAAGTTGACCAAGATGAAAACGTTGCAGATTTTAAACACGTGTTTTTCTAAACCTTGTATCTATCTTAATTTTTACTTAAAAGTAAAATCTAAAAATACCCTTTTGAAGAGAACAGTTTAACAATTATGAATATAAAATTTCCATAATTTTCCGTTGTGCATTTTTAGAGATATGTATTTTTCATTTCACTGAATCATAATCTCACCTAAAAATATTATGCATTGATTTTTTTATAAAATTAAATAAAATTAGATAAAAACAATGAAAATGAAAACAAATTATACCTAATGTAAGTAGATTCAATTTTAAAAATGTTGGTATCAATTCTCAAACTAAATTCTGAGTATTTGTAGGAGTATGCTATCTCCAAAGATGAAGTAAGGTGGAGAGAATTTGCAATTTCCTACAAACAGTCCCATTTTCAAGTTTTCGGCCGAAACCTAGTTTTTAACGGAATTCGTTAAAAATAAACATTTTGGCCGAAAAGTATTTCGGTCGAAATATGCTTACCACGGGAAATCAATTCATCCAAAAAACATTGTACAATGAATTTTGAGGGCACCGTTAAATTTGACGTGAAAATTTTCGGCCGAATTTTTTTTTGGCCGAAAGCAACATTTGTTTGGCCGAAAAATTGTCGCTAGAAATTTTGGAGACCCGATTTTCATGAAAGTGTTACCCATATTCATGATTTTACCCACCTATAGTAAAAACATACCCTATGGTGCTCCTCCTACTATCTTTATCACCTACCGTATCTAAATCAACATATCCCTGTAGAATAGTCTTTGAAAGTCCAAAACATAATGCATGAGTAGAAGTACCTCTCAAATACCTAAGAATCCACTTTACTGCCTCCCAATGTTCTTTACCTGGATTACTCATATACCTGCTCACAAATCCCAATGCATGTACAATATCTGGTCTTGTGCAAACCATCGCATACATCAAGCTGCCAACTGTTGATGAATAAAAGACCCTAGACATGTATTGTAACTCCTCTTGTGTCTTGGGACACATTTCCTTAGTTAATTGAAATGGATGGCCAAAGGTGTACTAACTGGTTTTTCATTCTACATTCTAAACCTCTCCAACATCTTCTCTATGTACTCACCCCGAGACAATGTCAATTTGCGATTTTTCCTATCTCTTGTTATTCTCATACCAAGTATTTTATTTGTAGCACCCAAATCCTTCATTGCAAATGAATTAGCTAATTTATTCTTGAGCACATTTATATCCTGCATATTAGATCATGCAACAAGCATGTCATCTACATACAATAGAAAGATAATATAACTTCGATTTTCTAGACTTTTAAAATAAACACAGTGATTAGAATGACATCTAATATAACCTTGTTTTGTCATAAACATGTCAAAATTCAAATACCACTTCCTTGGAGCTTTCTTTAGGCCATACAAGATCTTCTTCAACTTTCATACTAAATTCTCTTTTCCTTTGACCTCATACCCCTCTGGCGGTTGCATATAAATCTCTTCCTACAAATCCCCAAGGAGAAAAGTTGTTTTTACATATAACTATTGAAGATGCAAATATTCTACTGCCACAAGACTTAAAATATTCCTAATTGAAGTCATTTTAACAATAGGAGAAAATATTTCATCAAAATATATACCTTTCTTTTGTGCAAACCACTTTACAACAACTATATCCTTGTACCACTTTTTTCCTCCATCTTCTTCCTTCAACTTGTAAACCCATTTGTTTTGCAATGTTCTTTTTCCTGCAGGAAACTGAACGAATTTCCAAGTCTGGTTATTTACCAAGGAATCCATTACCTCTTTCATTCCTTTTTCCCACTTCTTTTTGGTGTCTACATGCATTGCCTCTTCATAACTTTCTGGTTCACTAGAATCAGTCTACAATAAATACAATGAAGGAGAGTATTTTTCAGGGGGTCTACTTAACCTAGGAGATCTTCTAAAACCACTTTCAGGAGTTTGAGGTACTTTTTGATCCTGTTGTTGTACATTATGATTTTCTGGTACCTTTGGAATTTCTTTTTCAGTGATCTCATCAAGCATTGTGTATTCTAGTTTTTCTTTTTCTTGTTTCTTTCCCTGCAACTGATCTTTGTACATGACCTTCTCATTAATATGACATATCTACTCCTAACGATGTTGTTATTTTCATAATCCCATAAGCGATAACCAAAATCATTAACACTGTATTCAGTAAAGGTACACTTCTTGGATTTTTCCTCAAGATTTGTTCTATTTCATTTATCAATATGGACAAATGATTCACAACCGAAAGTATTCAAAAAAGAATAGTTTACCTTTTAACTTATCCATGCCTCATCTAGAATTCTACCATCCAAATATATTGAAGGTCCTATGTTTATTAAGTAAACAACAATATCTACAACATCTGCTTAGAACTGTAAGGGAAAACTATCATGCAATCTCATATTCCTTGCACGCTCCATGATTGTCCTATTCATCCTTTCTGACACACCATTTTCTTGTGGTGTTCATAGAACTGTCTTCTCTCTATGAATCCCATGGTATGAACAATAATCATCAAACTCCTTGCTACAATATTCACCTCCATTTTTTGATGTGAGACACTTCAACCTTTTTCCTGTTTCATTCTCAACCAAAGTTTTCCATTTCTTAAAAGTATCAAAAAAATCATATTTTTGTCGAATGCAATAAACCCAAGTTTTTCTAGTTGCATCATCAATAAAAGTAACATAATAAATATATCCACCAAGAGATAATACCTGAATTGGT
>JASDQU010206324.1:9171-23235 GCA_032191745.1 Picea mariana
ATATATATATATATATATATATATATATATATATATATATATATATAACCAGATGACCCCTCCTGTCATGGGCTGACCACACAGTTAACTACATATATGTGTGTGTGTACCTCCATGTCACATTTTGAGCATTCCCCCATGTCACATTTTCAGGGGTCTATGTATCCGGTGTTGAACAAACATATCTACATGTCCAAGTGTCAAGTGACTTGGGACACTAGTAAGAGTGGGACAAGTTCAATATACTTGTGAGCTACCAGCAGTAACCCGAGTGCATAATATCGTTAATGTCTCATGCTTGAAGAAGGTAGTAGTACAAAACATTGAGATTTCAAATACCCCACCACCTCTCATTCAGAGGAAGAATTGGCCCATAGAAGATGCTGAGTGGGAAGGCCCATATTTACTTTAACATCCAGTAACCACTTGTTTTCATGCAAAGCAATTCAAGGAAGGGGTACTATCACAATGTCTAAAGACTATGCTATTGTTTAAAGTTTCCAACAAATAAGTGATGCCAGCATTCATGCCCAGCAATGAAGAAAATGGAAAGCAAAGTTTGGATTTAGGGAACATAGCATTAGATTTAAGAGGAATTTGAAGGCTGTAAGAGAACTTAGGGGTATAAAGGTAAAAATATTAAAATAACAAAAAACAGTTTTAACGCGTCAACAGGGCTAGTCTGGTTGGTTAAAATGGGGGTTGTTTTTCCCCAACCAGGGTTCAAATCCCCCTTGCAACATGATGTCCCTTGTGGGCTACTTGCGCTGGTGTTTGTGTTCATGCTCATGCCTGTGCTTGTGATTGCAGTTAGGGCTAAGTGCAAGTCCTGAGTGATTTTGATGGAATAGATACCCTCCTCGTGGGAGCTTAGCCAAACGATTCTGATTTGAGTGCTATTAGCCAGCTACACTGACTGTACGATTGTCAGATTTGGGAAGAGCACACTTGCCATGTAAGGATAAGAGGAAGCTAATCAAAAAATACATTTATAACACACGCAAAAGAAAAATGGGCAAAATGGAAATGAAAGCTTTCGATAAAACTTTAAGTCTTATTGTAGAGGATGTTTTAGACATGTTGTCTTGCTTCTGGTTTGTGAGAGACTACATCATTGGCAAAGGGTAGCATTCACACTGCTGTTGAAGAGTCTTAGGCCTGAGTTAGCATCCACGCCTTCTCAAGAAAGCTATCTTTCACGCTACGTACTGTCTAAAATGTTATTTAATGTCCATAAAGTTTCTGTTTTGATGATTTCCACACACACACACATATATATATATCGGTTTCATATGTTTTCTAAAATCTTCTGTAAGAATACTCTAGAAACCTTATAAATAACAAACAGTTGAAGTTTGAACTGAACTTGAAGAAGCTTCTTACTGATTATCAATTATCGCTGCTATTGCTGACCAATAACGGTTACCAGTTCTTTATAGGATTACGTGTAGAATATACAATACTCTCTCCTTCACTTTCTAGGGTTTTCCTTCTTAGGATAACCTAACCTAGTTGTACACACTATGTATATGTTATTTCACTCCCTGCTGCTCTTGTACTCRTTTTTCATTACATTTCATTTACTTTTATTTTAAATGTGTCCACCCCTTTCTTTTGTTTGGATATTATTGCTGGTTATGGGCACTAGTTCCCTTGCCTATTTTGATCTTTAGTGGACAATGCACATCAATACAAATTTCAATTTCTATAATAGTCTAGAAAATCTTATAAACAAACAATTCAACTGTATTTGAGGTATCTTCTTACCRATTATCAATAACAAATATCATTTCTTTAGTCTTTTACAACCAAAAGTGGAAGCGTGCACACGTACTATGTAGAATAGTCAATGACGTTAAGCATATCTTATGAAATGAGAAGTAGAAGATCCAAAAATTAACTGAACTTATGTAATAGTTCCCACACTTCTATAATTAGACACTATAATTTTGTGATAAAGTTTTAATTTTAGATCCGTATGGTATCACATTTCAATGTTTGTGAAAGATTACTTTTATGCAATAAGGGCCCTAATTGCTTTGAATTACTTGGGTTTTACATTAGATATGTATGGCATCCTCTTTCCATATTTGTGAAAGAGCACTTTTCACTTTTATGCAATGTTGCAAATATTGCGAATATATTGCAGACACCACGATATATCACAAGTTTTCAAGGCCAACGATAATATTGCCATAAAAAATCATAACATTTTCAAATTTTGAATATATTGTGATATGTCGGCAATAGGAGAAATTGGAAAATATCAGTGGAGTCAAGAGATTTTTGGTTTTTTGGGGATTCTTTTGCTCACTTTGAAGAGGGAAAGCAGGGGATTGAGAACAAAGGGGTCGCTCATTGTAACATTTTCCATAAAATGTTTAGAGGGAGGGCGTTGTTCTAGATGTTTAAAAAATTGAAAAAAATAAATATTTATGTATTTCTTTTTAATTTGCCCATATTTTCCCCGATGTTGCGGATAAGTTTCTTTCCAGACCCTCGATGATACATTCGTTAACACAATATTTGCAACATTGTTTTTATTCATTAAAGGCTTCATCACTATTTATTAGTGACTTAGGTTTTAAGTTAGAATTTATCAATCTTTTGTATAAATAAAGGTTTCCATCCTCTATTTTACAATTTTATCACTTTAGAAATATCATCAGCAAACTTTTTTTTTTGAAAATTCTTCCTACATGTGCAGGTGTCCCCACTACTTTTGTTCTTTAGCTCCTACTTCTGTCAATTGAGCTTCAATTATCATATTTTCCCGTTGCTAGATTCAGTTATTTCTATAGTTGCAGCAGTAGTGCAACCTTCAAATACAAGAACATTGCAGTCACGTGATGGTTACCAGCCAAAACTTGACAAAAATATAGGAAAAGACTAGTAGCAACTATCCAAAAATTACAAGTGGAACAGTTGCATAAACCAGTATATGATTAGGATGGCAAAAGATCTGTATTTAGCATAATTTAATCAGAACTTTTCAGTTAATATGACTGATRGARAGCAAAACAGTCCAAGTTTTCGGAGGGCAAAAATTTAACATGGCCAGGAAGATTGTGTGCAGTTCAATCTATGAYAACGGCCTGGATTTCATACATGTATTACTGTGGAACATTTTTAAACCCTATATGGGGAATTGGTTGAACACCTTACAGTTTTGCATCATTTTTATCAAACCAGGAAAAAGCCTACAATACTCAGGGCTAYCGACCTAGCCTCTGTTGATACAATCTCAAGACCCCAACATAMAGCCACATCATTGTGTGTAGACAAAATCAGCCAACCTGAAATAACCTGCTGGTGGTCCATAAGGAGGCAAACTTTCACACCTGCCAGATGCATCTAGGTCTTGGGCTGTTAATATGTTTCCTTGTGTCCAARGAAGACAAGCTCCTAACCAATCAGAAGCAGTTTAATGTCATACTCCAAGACCAAAAGGCAGCTTCAACAAATCACCAGTAACTAGAAGATTACAAGTATCTCATTTGATCTTTGTTGAGGCTACCAAAGAGGGGTCATGTGCTATAACCATCAGAGACATACATAACCCCTAAGATACTAGAACCATGTTGCAGTTTAACCTCATGCAAAGGAGCAACAGTTTTGTATCCTATTTTTTTTTGTTTAAGTAATAAAAATATTTTTAACCATTAAATATATATATAAAGAGGAGCATAAAATTTAACAACAGGCTTCAATGAGGTCATGATTAGTTGATAGAGTGGGGATGTCACACCCCCGACCAAGGTTGAACTCCCCTAAAGACATGTCTCCCCTTCGCACCACGACAAGGATCAATGAGGGCTGGGTTAGTTGGTAAAGCAAGGGTGTTTCATACCCCTGACCAAGATTCAAATCCCCTATAGCCACATTTTTCCCCTCGCAAGCCCTCTCACCTGTGCAAGCGGGCCGTTTCATGCAATTAAGAACAGGTGCAAACCCTAGGGAAATTTAGTAGATTATATAACCCCCCACCTGTGCCTTCTCAGCCAAAAGGATCTTTGTAGAGTGGTATAAACCAGCTACGTTCCAATATGAGACTCCCAGAAAGGAGAGGGCATATTTGTGGTATAGTGATAACAGGAAGCATGTGATACCCCCAGAATGGGGAAGGCACAGGAAGGACTTTGTCAAAATCCAGGAGAAGAAAAAAGACCATAAAAACATGCAAGGAAACGCAAGAGCCATACGCATTACAGAATGCAAGGAAATCGTGTTATAAAAACATCTTGTCAACAAAAGAAAAACCCCAACACTCGGGGAAACGAAAAGGCGATAAGTATTGTAGAGTGGGGGAAAACCGTGTTCAACTAAGAATCCAATAAGATATAAATACTTGTGCAAACCCTAGGAAAATTTGGCAGATTATGTAACCCCCCGCCTGTGCCTTCTCAGCCAAAAGGATATTTGTAGAGTGGTGTAAACCAGCTACATTCCAATATGAGACTCCCACAAAAGGGAGGGCATATTTGTGGTATAGTGATAACAGGAAGTATGTGATACCCCCAGAATAGGGAGGGCACAGGAAGGATTTTGTCAAAATCCCAGAGAAGAAAAAAGACCATAAAAACATGCACGGAAACGCAAGAGCCATACTCATTATAGAATGCAAGGAAACCATGTTATAAAAACATCTTGTCAACAAAAGAAAAACCCAACACGCAGGGAAACGAAAAGGCGATAAGTATTGTAGAGTGGGGAGAAATCCTGTTCAACTAAGAATCCAAGAAGATACAAATACTTGTGCAAACCCTAGGCAAATTTGGCAGATTATATAACCCCCCACCTGTGCCTTCTCAGCCAAAAGGATCTTTGTAGAGTGGTGTAAACCAGCTACATTCCAATATGAGTCTCCCACAGAGGGGAGGGCATATTTGTGGTATAGTGATAACAGGAAGCATGTGATACCCCCAGAATGGGGAGGGCACAAGGAAGGATTTTGTCCCGGAGAAGAAAAAAGACCATAAAAACATGCAAGGAAACGCAAGAGCCATACTCATTATAGAATGCAAGGAAACCATGGTATAAAAACATCTTGTCAACAAAAGAAAAACCCAACACGCAAGGAAACGAGAAGGCGATAAGTATTGTAGAGTGGGGAGAAACCGTGTTCAACTAAGAATCCAAGAAGATATAAATACTTGTGTATCATGCAAACCGTGAGCACGGGAGCCCCAAAGCCTAAAAACCCTAATATGCGCAGAGATGCGCATCCACTATTAAAATGTACAACTTGTCTTTATTTCCCCCCGCTTTCGCACACCGCACATTATCTTCTAGGACTTCGCACGGTTTTTTTCAGGAATTGCGGAGTTTCTTGTCCAACATCGTCGAGTTTCTGAAACGTCTTTAAATAGTTTCGTGCTTAAAATGAGTCCTTTAACAGGATTTGTGCAGGGTGCATGGAATAATCTAGTGCATGTGTTATGTTATGTTGGGGTTACATCCATCTTACGCCCTCACATCTACCCCGTCGGCGCCTCTCAATTCCGTCGCCTCGACTTCAAATTCGTGCGCGGAAATCTCCGGTCTCGACCCCGCGACCAAATCGAGCGAGGCGGCGTTCCCCACTTCTCTGTATATACAGAATCTTCGGCGGCGACATGAAACCCAATTCTTTTTCTGATATCTAAGAAGGAAAACGCCATGGAAGAGGTGCTGATGAAATTCGAAAGACCGCTTCGAAACTGATTTTCCAGCCTTTTCCAGGGCGGCTAAGAATGTTTTGATTTGAATTTGAAAAATGAAAGCGAAGACAATCATGGGGAGAGGATTTCCCTCTTTTGTTTCTCCATACAAGAAAGAGCAACAGTAAAATGACATTTAAAACGAAAAGATTAGTTTGTTTGCTTACCAGGGAAGGGAGGGGAATGGTGGTGGCCGCTGATCACCGTGGCCGGATTCCTCAATTCTACCAATTTCAACTTTACCTATTGTTTTTAGGTTAACAATAACCTTAGAAAATGGATTTGCTTTCTATTAATATTCCACTTCGCCACGAAACTTCAGATCCTTATACTCCAATATATTTTGGGGGACGGTTATTTTTTATTTTGGGGGAGGGTTATTTTTTATTTTGGGGGTAATAATAAATTTTTCTAGATATTAGTTAGAGTAATAATAAATATGTCTTCCACTATTTTTTTTAAAGGCTTTACAACATTTGCCTTAGGGATGCCCTTGAATTAAAGGACTTCCATACTAGGTGTGGTTCTAATGAAATATGTTCACTTGGTTAAGGGTTACCACTATGTCATTTTTTCCATACTAGGTGTGGTTCTAATGAAATATGTTCACTTGGTTAAGGGTTTTGACCACTATGTCACTTTTTTATTTTCCAAAGATTATGGACTTTTTCTTTGGATGGTGTAGAGTCTTCATTTGATTTTGATGGATAAAGTGGATTTGGACTTAGGTATGTGGTAATTATTATACTCATTGGTTAATTGTAAGCCTTTCTTTTTTCTTCTATCGTTATAACACTTTGCAAACATGGATTACTTTGTTAAATTGTTATAACACTTTGCAAACATTAACTAAAGTTTTGAATGGTTAATTTAACTTAGTTTAATTTTAAGGTCAAAATTAAGTTAGAAATTAAATTGGTGTATAAGACTCTTTTGTTTGTGGGATAGAGATCCCTTTGTGTAATGATTTGACTTTTAAAGTTTACAAAGCTGCACATACCCTACTCTTTTGGATTCGAACACGTGACTCCCAAGGAGGAAACACATGTTCTTAACCATTAAGTTCACTATATATATATATATATATATATATATATATATATATCTTAACATCTAGCATTATAGCTTTCAATCTTCATGGCTTGAAGATGAGGCAAGTCAAGTGTAATACTTATTTGAGTTCATGTTTCGTCCAATACTTGGTGAACGTATCATAAGTCATATTCACATCATATACTTTGCAAATAGTATAACTGCTTGGTGAGATGGCATGAAGGTGTGGGTTTACATTAGAGTGAGAAATATATATGCATGTGTGTGGATGTGTGTGGTAAAAAAGGTTTGATGAATGAACGTACTATACACTGTGTGTGCTACTAAACCACATTGAATACATGGAAGCATGAGAGTTAAGGAGATTGCATGCATGTCGATCTTGCCCATCTAGTACAACGTCTATGCACTTGCTAAGTTTGGCATATGTTGCATTTTACTATTTATTAGCAGTCATATTAGCAACTTCTCCTCAATCATTAAGGGCATTGGTATTCTAAGGATTGTAGTCTTGAATTCCTTTCCCTCACATTGGTTCCTTTGGCAAACTCAACAATTTGGATAGCAAAGGGAAACTAAGGTGTAGTAGAGATTTGTCATATTTTTAGTGGATCTAGGTTGAATTATTTCTATAAATTAAGGTAATATGTTGCTTGTTCATTATTTATTATTGGATATGTGCATAGAGTGTGGCATGATTGATGGGTTACTTTATTTTATAGAAAATAGATGTTGCCTAAATCTTTTGCCTTGGATTCAAATATAATTTATGTTTATGTGGTTCTTCCTTCTAATGAGAATCTTAATGTTAAACCCTAAGATTGAGTTATCTTTCTTCCCAAAATTATATATTTATGAGAAGAGTATTGAAACAAGAGTAATTTCATTCTTCCCTACCCTCGATGAAAGATGGAAATTATCAAGATTGAATTTAGGAATTTGGTTATGGTTTCTATCTTTGTATTTACAAAGGCATTTAAATCTAGCATGTTGTTTTTGTATGTGTTTTACTTATCTAACTTCGTGTTCATAAACTTGGGATTCAAAAGGAATTAAAATTCTATTTATTTAGTTAAGGTTTAGACCTTGTGGTTGTGGTCAAAGATGTTCAACTATGGCTCTTTTTTGTGAGCTCAAATAATGCTACTTCTTGCCCAAATATTACGAGCAATGCATACAACTTTTATGGTTATTATAAGTTTCTAATTACATGTTGGAATTGGAGTTGGGATTTCAAGATTGTGATTATATTCTCGAAGCATAATGGTCTTCATTTGATTTATATTTATAATAAGCAATAAAATTGAGAAATTTTAGGTTTCGATTATTCAAAATTTACATTTGAATTTAAATGTTAGTTTTGTAATCAAATAATAATAGATGTGCCATTTTTTTCATTTTCATATATGATGTTATGTAATGTAAGATTAATGGGCATCTTGTTAATTAAAAGAGGTAATTATTTTATTTATGAATTAAATTCTAGATTGTAAATGGTTTACAACATTCTTTTCTTATTGGTTGGTATAGAGTGTATGTTTGAAGCTAATAGAATGAGAATTTTGGAATTTGACGTTTTTGTTGTAATAACATAAGGATTATTTTTTGGTCTACAAATATAGTTTTTCATATGTAGTCTGAGTGGCCTAATGGTTGAGAACATGTGTTTCTTCCTAAGAGGTCACAAATTCAAATCCAGAGGGGGGTAGGGTATGTATACCTTCGTAGACTTTACCAGACAACTCATTGGGCAGAGGGGGTCCCTTGTCCCACAAACAAGGGGGTCTCATACACCAATTTAGTGTCTCGCTTGATCGTGACCTTAAAATTAGATTACTATTATTATTATGATATTTGGTTTGGGCAAACAATTTGGGTATACCCAATATTCTCCATGCAAAATGTGGAAAACCAACAAAGTTATAAATACACACTTTGGTTGAGTGGAGAATTGTATACATTTGTGTCAACCTTGAGTTACTTTGAAAGTATAAATATGATTTTACATTCATTTTATTTTTTTTATTTTACTTTGAAAGTATAAATATGATTTTACATTCATTTTATTTTATTATTGCATGTTTTGAATATAAGTAAAAGGAAGTTGTAGGATGCAAAGGTAATAATGTGACAACTTTTATATGTAGAATTTTTGGTGCTTTATCTAATAACATACATGACACTTATGATAAAGGGTTTAAGTAGAGCTTTAAAGTTTTAGACTGGTTTATATTCTAAGTAAGTTGTTTTGATTTGGAATGAACTTTGAAAATATGTAAAATTGTAAGTCAAGTGAATTTTAATACTTTGGATTTAGAATTATATATATATATTTAAGATAAGTATATGGATTTTAATGAAATTTAATAAAGAGGTTATAAATTCAAATCCAAAGGGAAGTAGGGTATGTATATTTCTATAAACTTTAACAATCAAATCATTATATAAAAAGAGTCTCTTATTCCACAAATAAAGAGAATTTTATACACTAATTTATAATGCTTAGTTATAACCTTAAAATTAAATTATTATTATTTTTAAATCACTTACAAACATTAACATAAGTTAATTTTATAAAAAATAATATATACATAATAATAATATTAACAAATTTATATATAATTGATCTAACTCATGGTTAGATTTGCAAGTTCTTAGGAATGGCAAGTTAGTTTCTATGGTAATTCACTTGCAAGTTCTTAGGAATGGCAAGTTAGTTTCTATGGTAATTCACTTACAAAATTAAGGCATGGGTGATCAATGATGGAAGTGATAGAAAAGGAAGGAGGGATCCTATATTTTGATTTATATGATGTAGATTTCAACATTTCATAATTGATGTGGACATCCATGAAAATGAAGGAACATGAGACAATTGTCTTTATGAATAGACTAAAATGCCATGCGTTTGGATTTATTGACAAAAGCATGAGAATTTTGATGTAAGGAAACATCCGTTGAGTCATATGTCATTACCTTTTTGGTTTAAAGAGAACAATTCGATATAATAAAATAAACAATTGTGTTTTACTTACATGTGCTAAGTTTGACTCACTTTGTGAGCAATATTTGTGTTGTTGGTTTTTCACATTGGTTTGGTTCATAGGATCGAACATAAGTTGGTTCTATGAGTATTGATGTTAGTATTATTTAAATTATTGTATTGTTTTGTTTGAATACATTTTTGTTATAAGTTTTGTAATAGTTAAATTATGATTTGTATTGTGTTTGGTTGTTATAATCATATTATTATTTTATTTATTTATTTATTTTTTTGGTTAATTGAGTGTAGTTTGGATGGTTGTGAGGAATGATTGTTATCTTTTTCACTTGGGTTCAATTCTCATAATGACATGAATAAAGCTCATAATAAGTATGTTGTAATGGCTTCTAGCCTACATATATTAGAAAGTTGTCTTTGATTCAAAATTGAATAGCAAGGTAATTGTTATTTCTAGGGGAAAAATATTCCTTCATGTGAAAAAAAAAATCATATTATTTTTTTTTTGAATAATTGTTCAAGTTTGGATAGAATTGGATTGAATAATTGAATTGTGGTTAATGTAGGAGTGTTGATTTGGTTATCTTTTTTATAAAATATTTATCTTTTATTTCTTCTCGCTTTGTCCTTTATTATTGCAAATAGCTTTCTTTGCTTTCATCTTTATAAATGTGAATATTTTAAATATATTACAAGGAAAACATCAATTAGCAGAGGTTTTTGCAAAACCACTTCTTCCTTCTCCATTTTTAACAAAGATTTCTAGTGGAAGAGAGTAGCTAGAGGTTTTAGTGAATCTATTTTTTCATTGAGATTCAACCATATTGTTGCAACAATGTGCTCCCTTAACAGTCACGATAGTACATAACCCTACCACAAGCATCGAGATATGTTAACATATTTTATTAAAAATATTGACCATTTTTTCAAGAAATCCTAGTCAGTGCACCCGATAGATTAAACAACACCAATGCATAACCATACCAAGTGCACCATGGTACATGTATAATTTTTCCAAAAAAAATATTGTCAATGCCACAAATAGATTTAACCTTGCCTATGTGTAACTCTACCACATACACTAATGTATGTTAAAATATTGGCTTTTTTCAAAAAATATTTTTTTGTGCATTTGATATATTAACTCACACTAATGCATAACACTACCAAGTGCACCAATATAGGTTTTAAAAAATAAAAATATAATCATTGTGCCCCATACATATACACACATTGATGCATCAGAATATAGGATACACCGTGGTAGGGTAAAATAAGTTATTAAAAAAATTACCGAATCAAAATTTCATGTTTAACTTTCATTTGGTGCTTCAGGCCATACAAGCATCGGTGCTCACTATCCCCTTACAACTTCCCTATTATGTGGTGCTTCTAGATTGCCCAACCTCTATATTTCTTCGCTTCCATAGTGGAATTGTGTTTGTTTCGAAATTTTACAAACAAATACCAAATTTTTTTCTCTACGTAAAACAATGTCTCCTCAATGGAGAAGAGACCAAGTAAATTGATTGTTATCCCTTAGTTTACATTTTTAGTAGTTTAAAATTTAAAATTAGGAATTAATTGGTTTGTTTTTTCAAAATTTTAAAGAATTTTCCATGTGTTGTGTTATTGGCTTTCACCTTGCACCATCTAGCAATGTTTTTATAGGCCCACTAAGCTTGGTGTTCCAATACATTAGAAGCACACTATAGAGTTACATTTAACAAGTAGAATTTTCCTACACTCTTTGGTACCCTAATAAATGTATAGTTGCATTGTGTGCGGTGTGCAACATAACAATATGCACATTGGACAATTTTAACATTGCTTGTGCAAATTTCATGTGTTCTTCAATGCATAAATAAAGTGTAGGAGGCACTAGTAATGGTGCCCCCAAAAGATGTGACGTACTACTCACCTATAGTAACAACACCAAGGGATGGTGGTGCTATCTATCATTTTAGCACACCACATTTATTAGTGCATTGAAAAATATTATGGTGCATTGAGTATGGTGCATTTACATAAACATTGTGCATCGATAGTTAAATTGCATTGTCGTAATATGAGGGATTGTAGAGTTAATATAGATACCAATAGTGCAATGCTACACCATATTATACAAGCAATACTATACAAAAGCATACACACATAGGAGGAGAAGAGAAAGGAAGAGAAGTAACTATAGAGCCAAAAAAATGTAGTCTTTATTTATCGTTATAATAACCACTTCTCTCCTTTACAATGACATGCTCATATGTATTTATATTATTACATAGATAGGAGGTAGTTACAACTTTCCATAACTACCTCAATCGGTTGACTTGACTAGTTGTCAACCAACTCAACTTCATAGTCAACTATACTTGATATTACAATTTGGCTCATATTATTGCGTTTCTAGTTGACTTCTTGGCCTAGTCGACTAGGCTCCTCCAACATCTCTTCCAACTTCAAAAATCTTCGTCATCCTAGAGAAGGGAGGAGATGGACTCAAAATACAAAAAATGACAAGTCATTTCAACCAAAAGACAAAAAAGCTCTCAAAATATATTGATTTGGATACTACTTGTCTTGATAGTGTTAGTTGCAATCAATGGTTGGTTAACCAAAGGACTGGGATTAAAGAAGGAATGGCTTAATGGTAGAGTTGGTCATGATAGTTCCTCTCATATGATTAGTGTTTCCTTTGCAACTACTTCTTTGTAGACCTTATAAATGTTTGGAGTGATTGTTCTCAGTCATTCTTCAAAATCATGCCATTCCTCAAACGTTTGCTTAGTTGTTATGTTGACTTGTTTTATCCCTGCCAAATAGTTCATCTTATCTTGTAAGGAAGCACTGTGTATCTCTTCTAACTCAAGGTTAAAGTCCTCTTTCACATGTAGTACCTGGAAGTGAGAAAACCAAATATGAGGATTTGTCTTGGAAAATTCTAGCTATGTTATTTTACCTTCTTGAAACCACTCCCTTTCTTAGGATATTAGGTCCCCTTCCAGTTTTATTTCGTATGTAAGTTGTGTACCCAAGGCATACTAGCTCCATACATCAATTGTCGCATCACTTATAACCTCTAATTGATGGATTAAGGCCCATGTCACTTTTAGTTGGCTACAAACATTAGCATAGTAGGTTGACAAATTATCCAATATTGTATTAGTCAATGTATCCATGCACTATGAGGAAACACCTACTAACAGAGGTTTTTGCAGAACCCCCCCCAAAAAAATTCTCTCTTGTCCATTTATATCAAAGGTTGTTAACATATACATGCATAGGGAGGATTTGGTGATTAGTTGGTGTGCTTAAATCGTATGAAGTGCACTCGTGCACTCATAACAATGGCGCACCAATGTATTAAATAACTAGGTGCACCGAATATCATTATAACCAATCTATGATTACAAAAATCAATTCCTTTAGTGTTAAACATGCACTAAATAGTGTGTCTTATACTTACAAGTGCACTAGTGCATTATTGTTTACAACACACCAATTGAGGTTTAGACATTTTCCTATACAAATTGGTTTTTATTTTAAAAATTACAAAAATGTATCGATGCACTCCTATAGATCAAACACTGGTGGAATCTTGATATAGACACACCATAGTATGCTTTATTATTTTTTTATTACACATTATGGTGCATCGTTAGAATATAAGTGCACTGATGCATCTATATGTAAGCAACATTGAATTAGGTTTAGACATTTTTTTCCATGACTTGACAAATCAGAGGAGGAATGATGTGCCACAAAGGAACCCTCATGAATTGAATCGGATGAGGACTAAACCCCACATAAACCTAAAATAATTTCATACACTAATTATCTGAATTAGATCCACATAGAAAAAAAAACAATTGGTTATTTGCACATGTTCTATAATGATCAGCACTGGCAAGGCTCAAGGCTATGGATGAGGAAGAAGATTGGGTTGTTGGCATGAAGGGCCTTGTGCCATCACGAGCATTGTCCACCATGTTACGACTCAAACTATCACTAAGGGAAGGTCCCACCCTGTGAATGTAATGTTCCTGACTTGGCTAGTCTGGGAAACGCTGCTAATGTATGTGTAGGATCAAAGGTTTACAGCATATAAATGACCATACAAATAATAAACGCGACAAAGGACTGCAAGTTTGTATTATGATATCTCTGTGGATTACAAAAATGGTCGAATGTGGCTGAATAACTGACAATACTCGACTAGATCAACATACAAAGGATCTTAGCCGAAAAATAAGCAACTGTGGAGGAATAAAATAACAACACTCGGCTAGATCAAAAGACAAAAGGATCTTAGCC
>JASDQU010206325.1:14295-28784 GCA_032191745.1 Picea mariana
CAGACATCGTTCTTCAGGATGGAATTGTACTCTTCCATCATGGAATCTCTCCATACCTGTCTACCAATGGCCTCCTCAAAATTGGAAGGCTCAGACTCCCAAATACTTCTCACAATCACGATGTAGCTGCAAAAACTCTCAGGAGGTTTACTCTCCCTCACTCCCTGTCTGGGATTCCCCACTAAACCTTGTGCCTCCCTCAAAGTGTCCTGAACCCACTTGGGCTTCCTCCTCTTTGAAGTAGTGTGCAATGGAGGGGACTCTCCCTCATTAACCCCATCTCCTGAAGACAATGATCCTGAAGTAGACTCTGAATTAGCTGATCCTGAAACCTGTGGACCAGTAGCCTGTGAACTTGAAACCTGTGGCCCTGTCACCTATGAACCTGTCATCCCCGAAACTGGTGGCCCCGAAATCTCTTTCACTATAGTCTACTACGGACTCACATAAATATGTGGTGAATACTGCTCACCCTTCTCTTCCCCTCTATACTTCCTAAAAGATCTGTCCTCCTCAAATCTGACATCCCTCCTCAAGACAGTCTTCCTCAAGGAAGGAAGGTATATACGGAAAGCCTTTGAAGTCTAACTGTACCCAACAAAGATCCCTCTCTCTATCGTGGGCTCTAGCTTTTTCCTCTTATCAGAAGGGACATATGAATATGTGATGCACCCAAAAATACGAAGGTGCCCCACCTCAGGGGTCTTCCTAGAAAAATCCTCCTCAGGAGTCATGCTCCCCATAGCCTTGTGGGGACTCCTGTTCCGCAGATAAAATGAAGTGTAGCATGCCTCAACCCATAGAAATAGTGGCATCCTCTGATCATGTAGCATGGCTCTTGCAGCCCCAAAAATGGCCCTGTTCTTCCTTTCTGCAACCCCATTCTGCTGCGGGTTGTAAGGAACAGTCAACTCCCTCCTGATGCCCTCTCCTGCACAGAAGTCCATGAACTCCTTGGAGGTATACTCACCCCCATTGTCCTATCTCAGGACTCTAATTTTCTTCCCTGTCTGGTTCTCCATAAGAGATTTAAACTCTTGGAACTGACTGAAGACCTCTCCTTTGGCCTTCATGAAGAAAATCCAGGAATTCCGAGAGAAATCATCAATGAATACAACATAGTATAGGGAACCATTCAATGATGCCGAAGACATCGGGCCACATACATCTGAATGTATAAGATCAAGTATCCATTCTTCTCTACTATCACTGCTCGAAAAAACAGTCTTGGTGTACTTTACCAAATCACACCCCTTGCACAAATCATGGTGATCTGAACTAAAATATGGAACTCCTTTCACCATCTACCTCAGAACTCTCAAAGCCCCATGGTGCAAATGTTCCATCCTCTTGTGCCATAGCTCACATAGGTCATTGTTGCTGCTGGTAGTATGAATCAATGCTCTCACTGGCAGGAACAAAAACTTGTACAGCCTCTCATGTCTAGTACCAATCACTTTGGTCGAAGTGATGCTAGAAACTCTGGGGAAAAGAAGCATCTGCCCATCATGGAACAAGACCTCATTTCCCTTCTCCTCAATAGTATAAACTAAAACTAAGTTCTTCTTCAAGCCCAGATCATATAGAACCTCTTTCAAAGTCATGGGAGGCAAAGACTCCCTCTCAAATGATACAGTCCCTCTACCAACCACCTTGAACTCTCGATCGTCTCCAAGCACTACCTAAACATTTCCCATCTCTGTGAGGTCTTTCAAGTGCTCACGAACCCCTGTCATATGGTGAGAGGCACCACTGTCAATATACCAAGTATTTGTATGACTGGTCCTCATGGATAGACACACAATAAAGGAAACTTCCTTGTCAAACTTGGTGGGAAACTCTTCCACCTCTATTGAAGTTGTTGTTTGTTTCTTCTTCTTGTTCGGACACTGACCTGCATAGTGCCCAAACTTATGGCATGCAAAGAACTTTCCTTTACTCATGTCTTTCTTCCCTTCACCCTTGGGCTTGTGTCCTCCCTTTCGAACCTTTTTGAACTTCTTCTTTCTAGTGGTAGCAAGAACCACATTCTCCTCCTCATGACTTGTAGATGAACTGTCATGTACATAACCTCTTTGGGTCTCCTCCTGAACAAAGTCATCCCAAAGACGTTCCCAATCAAGAAGCTTCTCCCTAGAAACAATGACCTCCACTAAAACAACCCATTGTTTGGAAACTCCATTCAATGTTGTTCTCACAAGATCACTGTCAACTATGGCTTCCCCCATAGCTCCAATCTCATCCCTCACCTGTGTCAATATAGTAAGGTATGTGACCAGATTTTCAGCCTTGGTCATTTTTATTCTCTTTAGTTTTTCCCTCAAAACCATTTTTCGGTTCTCATTTGTACTCTGGTACAATTTNCAAGTGAAGAATCAAATGATCCTTGATGGCATCAAGAATAAACCTCTTAGCCTTGATACTCTTCTTAGTGTAAGCTGCAAGAAGAGTAGCATCAGTAGGTACCACAACAGGATGAGTAGTGGTATTTTCCACAATGTCCCACAACCCATTTTCTTGCAAAAGAAAGATCATCCTCTCCTTCCAAGCACCAAAATTTGCTTCCCCGTCAAGTCTGTTCTCAACTCTCAAACCTGTAGCCATTGACCCTTTTCTTCTGAAAATGATAAATTCAAAAATATGCCCTGTGAAGTGATTGTTGTCCCAACTTTCTGACTGCTGAAATCTCTGCTTCTTTTCAACCAACTCTGATACCATGTAAATTTTTAGACCCCAAACCAGTTTCAGTCTCGCTAATTTTTCAGCCAATGTTTAATGCCCAAACCCAGTTTTATATAAGAAATTAAGTACACAATAGAAAATTAATTTCAGAACTAAAACATGAGGATTTTGAACATCGTTTATAACGCAGAAATAAAATATCAGCAGCACATAAAACTCAGAAAATATTGACACAGATATTTTCGGTCTAACTTTGAACCTGGAAAAACCCACAAGGGGAAAACCAGTGAGAGAGGGAGATTTTTATTATTCGGGAGCTTCATAGAATTCATTTACAGCATATTCATCTTTAGAAATTTAAATGACAAGCTTATCTCGATAACCATGCCAAGTCTTCACACCATAAATAAGCCAAACTCCTCAAAATTCTTTCTAGAATTTTCTGCAATAAATTGCAGGTCTACTCCTTGATTTCTGTGCCTCCACAATGCTGCATAAATGCCTCGAAATATGTGCCAATAGATTTAGTAATTTTTTGGATGCATTAATGCCTGCACAAACACCTTGAAAATTGTGCCAAACTTTCTAGAAAAACCACACAGCAACATTCCTCAATTTCTGTGCCAAGAAAGGACTATAATGACTTGTACGGAATCTGTACGGTACGGCCTAAGTACGGTTGTCTATCCGTCCTTGAAAACTATGAAAAAGTACAGTTGTACAGACTAATAAAATATGTACCGTACAGACATAATTTAATGTTGTTATGTTTCTCGATTTCCATACATACAAAAGACTGTACGGACCTTGGAATCCATGTTGTACAGCCTCCTATAAATTTTGAACTCCTTGCCTCAACTTTTGTGATAATAAGATGCCTTGGAATGCATGCTCTAGCTCTCAGAAATGGTTGCTCTCTTGCTGCTCGAAAATGCTCTCTCTCTTGTTGTCTCAAACAATCAATCAGCAACCCAACAATGGGTGTGCCCTCCAACCCTAATCGAAATCATGAGGTAGGTGAGGAGTTTTTTGATCCAATGGCTGAGATTAGATTAGATGAGTGGTTGAGATTTGATGTCTCTTCATTCACCCTCACTAAATTCATAAACTCTCCTTTTAATTTGCATCTCACAAATTAAATGACTAGGGCCCACATTAAGCACTTTCTCACCCCTTAGGCCCCTAGGGATGAGAAACACTTGCCTAGGTACTTTATTTAATTAAAAACATTTAACACTCCCTCTTACCGAGGAAAGTGTTACTCACCACTCCAAGACTGTCCCTAAAAAATACAAACTTGCCTCTGCCTAATGCCTTGGTGAGTATGAATGCAACCCGCTCCTCTGTAGATATGTATTGTAGCTCCACAGCTCCTCTCTGAACATAGTCACGGATGAAATGATAACGAATCTCGATATGCTTAGACCGGTCATGAAAAACTAGATTCTCCGAGAGTTTAATGCAACTCTGATTATCACAGTAAATCATAGTAGGCCTCAACTGCACACCGAAAAATCCCACCAGCATCTTGCAAAGCCAAAGGGCCTCACAACTGGCATGACTGGCTGCCATATACTTAGCCTCTGCAAAAATCAAAGCCATTGATTTTTGTTTCCAACTGAACCAAGACACAATTGTTGATACCAATCTAAAACAGCACCCTGAAGTGCTTTTCCTGTCACTAACACATCCTACCCAATCTGAATCAGTATAACCAGCCAGACGAACCCCATCTCCTCTTTGATAGTCCATACCATAATCTACCATACCACAAATATACCTAAGCACATGTTTTTCTGCCACCCAGTGCACTCTCCTAGGATCCACCATGAACTGACTGAGAGTGTTGACAACAAAAAAAATATCTGGCATGGTATTGACCAAATACATCAATGACCTGATCAACTGACAATACAAAGTGGAATCCACCAACTGTGACTTAGAAGCATGAAGCTTCTTCCAGTTGGTAATAATGGGAGTGGTCATGGGCCTGTTATCCTCCGTCTAAAATATGCTCAGAATGTCACACACATACTTCCCCTGTCCCAGGACGATGTGACCAGGCTCCTACCAAACCTCCAATCCCAAAATGTAATGCATCAGTCCAATGTCATTCATCTCGAACTCTGAAGCAAGGCTCTCCTTGTAGCTGCTAATGAGTCTCTCTTCCCCTGTAATGGAAATATCATCCACATATAGCATAAGAATGATCGGATCCTATCCAACCACAATAAATTATAGGTTGGGATCCGCCTCACTCTTCTCAAAACCCAACTATTGCAAATAGCCATGTATCCTCGAATACCAAGCTCTAGGAGCTTGTTTCAGCCCATACAATGCTTTCTTCAGTCTACACACATGAGACTTTCTCCCATGCACCTTAAAGCCCAATGGCTTCTCAATATACACCTCCTCCTCAATAAGACCATTCAGAAATGTGTTCCTCACATCCATCTGGTGGATCTTCCAACCCATCTCTGCTGCAATGGAGATCACTACCCTGATCGAAGTGTATCTAGCAACTGGCGCAAAGGTCTCATCATAGTCGACTCCCTCAACCTGTGAAAACCCTTGAGCCACAAAGTGAGCTTTGTACTTCTCAATGCTACCATCTGCAGCATGTTTTAGTTTATAGAACCACCTCTAAGTCACCACTAACTTCCCCTCATGTCTAGGAACAACTTCCCATGCATCGTTCTTCATGATGGAATTGTACTATTCCATCATGGAATCTCTCCATACATGTATACCAGTGGCTTCCTCAAAAGTGGAAGGCTCAAACTCCCGAATAATGCTCACCATCGCGATGTAGATACAAAACCTCTCGGGAGGTTTACTCTCCCTCACTGCCTGTTTGGGATTCCTCATTGAACCCTGTGCCTCCCTCAAGGTGTCCTGAACCCACTTGGGCTTCCTCCTCTCTGAAGTAGCGTTCTGTGGAGGAGAATCTCCCTACTCAACCAAATATCCTAAAGACAATGATCCTGAATACACTTTGAAGTACCTGATCCTAAAACNAAATCCTTTGAAGTCTCATTGTACCCAAAAAACATCTCTCTCTCTATCGTGGGCTCCTAATTTTTCCTCTTCTCAAAAGGGGAATATGAATATGTGATGCACCTAAAAATATAAAGGTGGCCCACCTCAGGCTTCTTCCCAAAAAAATCCTCCTCAAGAGTCATGCTCCCCACAGCCTTGTGGGGGATCCTGTTCTCTGGATAAACTATAGTGTAGCATGCCTCAGCCCATAGAAATAGTGCCAGCCCCTGATCATGTAGCATGGATCTCATAGCCCCAAAAATGGCCATGTTCTTCCTCTCTGCAACCCCATTCTGCTACAGGTTGTAAGGAATAGTCAACTCCCTCTTGATGCTCTCTACTGCACAGAATTCCATGAACTCCTTGAAGGTATACTCACCCCCATTGTCTGATCTCACAACTCTAATTTTCTTCCCTGTTTGGTTCTCTAGAAGAGATTTAAACTCTTGGAAACGACTAAAGGCTTGTCCTTTGGTCTTCATGAAGAAAATCCAGGACTTCTGAGAGAAGTCATCAATGAATACAACATAGTATAGGGAACCAGTCAATGATGTCGAAGACATTGGGCCACATATATCTGAATGTATAAGATCAAGTATCCCTCCTTCTCTACTGTCACTGCTCGGAAAATCAATCTTGGTGTACTTTCCCAAAGCACACCCCTTCCACAACTCATGGTGCTCTGAACTGAAATCTGGAACTCCTTTCACCATCTCCCTCAGAACTCTCAAATCCCCATGGTGAAAATGTTCCATCCTCCTGTGCCATAGCTCACATAGGTCACTATTGATGGTGGTAGTATGAATCAATTCTCTCACTGGATAGAACAAAAACTTGTACAACCTCTCATGTCTAGTACCAATGACTTTGGCTGAAGTGATGCTAGACCCTTTGGGGAAAAGAAGCACCTACCCATCACGGGACAAGACTTCATATCCCTTCTCCTCAATAATGGAAACTGACACTATGTTCTTCTTCAAGCCCAAAACATATAGAACCTCTTTTAAAGTCGTGGGAGGCAAAGACTCCCTCTGAAATGATACAGTCCCACTACCAACCACCTTGACCTCCCAGTCATCTCCAAGCACTACCTCAACATTTTCCATCTCTGTGAGGTCTTTCAAGTGCTCACGAACCCCTTTCATATGGCGAGAGGCACCACTATTGATATACCAAGTATCTGTATGAGTGGTCCTCATGGATAGACACACAATAAAGGAAAATCCCTTGTCAAACTTGGTGGAAAAATATTCCACCTCTATTGAAGTTGTTGTTTGTTTCTTCTTCTTATTTAGACACTGACCTGCATAGTGCCCAAACTTATGACATGCAAAGCGCTTGACTTTGCTCATGTCTTTCTTCCTTTCACCCTTGGGCTTGTGTCCTCCCTTTGGACCCTTTTTGAACTTCTTCTTTCTAGTGGTAGCAAGAGCCACATTCTCCTCCTCATGACTTGTAGATGAACTGCCATGTACATAACCTCTCTGGGTCTCCTCCTGAACAAATTCATCCCAAAAATGTTCCCAACCGGGAGGATTCTCCCTAGCAACAATGCCCTCCACAAAAACAGCCCATTCGATGTTGTTCTCACAAGATCATTGTTAACTATGGCTTCCCCCATAGCTCCAAGCTCATCCCTCACCTGTGTCAATCTAGTAAGGTATGTGACCACATTTTCAGCCTTGGTCATTTTTATGCTCTTTAGTTTTTCCCTCAAAACCATTTTCTAGTTCTCATTTGTACTCTGGTACAATTTAGTCAAAGACTCCCACATCTCATAGGCATGTGTCTTCCCCATCAAGTGAGGAATCAAATGATCCTTGATGGTGTTATATCCTCAAATAAATTAATCAAGTTGTTTTATTTTAGGTGATAGAATGTCATTCAAAAATACATTTCTAAATTTTTTAAGGCTCATTGTTTACAGCTTTATGCATGTAATAAAGTTTGAAAAACATTTAGTTTCGTTTTCATTTCAAAAAAGTCAAATCTTAAGTTTCGATGGCTTAGGAGGACTATTCAAATGTTCATTAGGCACCGAAAGCCTTAGCTTTCGGAAGCTAAAACGCAAAATTTGGGGCTACTCTAGCCACCGAAAGTCAAGCAGCTTGGAAAAGGCTAGCACGTCTCTTCATCATGCATGAAATGTCAAGTTTGAAGGATTATGATTACTCATTAGTTGCCGGAAAGACAGGAGGTGGTCGATGATTACTTGCTAAGAGATTTTTTAGTTTCATTATGAATATTGATGTGATTTACTTAACCCTAAACCCACTCTATCTTACACCTATCCTAAAATATAGGATTTGAGATCTACGTGATTCATTAAATTATTCCAAATTCAGCACCAACAAAATCACGTGGCTATTTGTACCTTTCTACCCTTCGATATTGATCTGCTAATCATTACCATTTCAAATCCTCATTTTCTTTCAAATCCCTCAAAGTCAGGGCCAGCTTGTAAACTTTCCTCATATTTTTCCTCTGTCGTAGCTGAGCCATAACCTTCCCCCATCTACGTTGTGTGGTCTTCCCCAAGCCCGAGTTTTCATTTTCAGGTGTTCAAGAGCAGTTTACCAGATGAGGAGAGGATCAGCTGCTCTTAGGAAAGAGATAAATGACATATGCTACCTAGAGTCACATCCAAAAGTATGTCAGCTATTCAAAGATGCAAGGTGTTACAGGTTTTGTGAAAAGTTGTAGAGCTATCACCAACAGGTACCAAAGGATTTTTCTCTAACTTTCGATGGGAGAAAAGTTTTCATTGGCCAGGATGAATTCATAGTAGATGAAGCTCTCTTAGCAGAGGTGACGAAACTTCCTAGAACTGGAGAGATTTGGTTCAAGACTACAGTCACCAAGGATGTGGAGTTTAGGTCCTACCTCAAACCAGAGCATAAAATTTTAATTTGGAAGAAAGACATTCCCATGTATTTTCTTGAGGATAAATGGAAGAACTTGTTAAAATCCATCCTTGTTTATATAACTTGTGAAGGTAGATACTGCATGGTAATGATATATCATTTCAAACTGATGAACCACTTCACTGGCAGAACTCCTTTGAACTTGCCTTATTACCTCTACAGGAGCTTGAAGAAAATGGCCTACCAAGTTCAAGCAAAACCAAGTAATGTTAAGGGCAGGATTTTTCATGATAGCCTAATCAAACTCATGGCTTGTGAGTTGTTGAAGAGAAGGAATAGGAAATGGGATCATTTCCTCTTTTGGAATGAATTTGAGACAGACCTTCAACCAGGAGATAAGGAGAAGCCTTCTTCAAAGAAGTCTTCTACTCCTAGAAGTGGAAAGAGGAAGAGGAGAGCCATCTCTCCAGTTGTAGTTGATCAGCCCTCTCCATCTTCTAAGCCTGAGAAAGATAAGCAGGGATGATTTTAAGGATGGAAATTTATTTTAAAATGTAGAAACCTTGGCGAATCTTAGTAATCCTCCATATGCCAACTATAAATGTTTGGCGATTCTTTTGTAAAAATATTCAAATTTATAAGGAATTTATATAGTTTGTATAAACTTTTTGGCTATTTTTAAGGTAAAATAATTTTATCCTATAGAATTTGGGCGACTCATTTTTAGAATAGCGAATATTTTTTGGGGAAAAACCATAGAAAATTAGCCCATGAGCGAAATTTAGCCCCTAAAATCATCAATGAAGATAAGAAGAAATTGGATTTCAGTCATGATATAGGGAAAGTAGAATCTCCTCCAAGACATAAAAACATCCTAAATCTCCCCTACACAGACTCTGAGGATGAAGAACAGCCTATTGCAACAGAGCATGAGGAAGTTGTGGCAGATCAAGGTCTTCTAGAAGAAGTTACAGCAGGAGAGCCAGTGACAGAGCATGAAGACTTTCTTTCACAAGTACGTAAGGGAGATCAAGACTAGCAAGTTGTTGAAGCATGAACTAGCAAACCAAAGAAGTCTTAATCACAAAAGATAAATCAACTTCTCAGGAAAGTATATGAACTTGGAATTCTTGAAAGAGAAATCAAGAGAAGGAATAAAAATTTAGTAGAAAGAAATGTTGAATTGTATGATTCTTTCCATATACTTGCTAAGATGTATGTCAAGTTGGAGAAGAAAAATAGAAAACTAATTCAAGCAAACCAGAAGGCATATAAGGTTGCTAGGTGTTCAAAGATTAAACTCATGCTTCAAAATCCAAAGCCTATAGTTCACTTAGGCCTGGAGTACCTAGCAGCGGCCGCAGAGAACCTTGCTCAGGCTACAAAGACTCTAGAGGAGAAGTCGTGAAGTTCTTAAAGCACGGAGGTAATGCATTTTTACAATTTTGTGAATTTTTTTTAAGACAGGCTTTTCGGTGGCTTCGGCAGACATTTCATTGTTCATTAGCCACCGAAAGTAGATTTTTTGATGGCATACAGTCTCATATTTTAACTCTTCTAGCCACCGAAAGTTATAGACAGGGCAGAGAGGTTGTATTTTCACCTAGATCCAAGTTTTTCTTAATCAGATGCCTCGAGGATGGTTTCAAAAGATGGATAATAATTAAACACATCAGATTTAAGTTTTTTTTTTTATATTTGAGGTGTTTAGCAAGGTGGCAATGTGGAATTGGCTACCCATTTTTTGGGTACAGAAACAGTTTTTGCCAGAAATAGCAAATTCAACTTATCTTATCTTCTATGGATACTCAATAGCCTTGGAAGGATTTATACACTTGTCAAAGTTTTGAAGGATCTGAAGATCATCCAAGATGAGGAGATTGACCTAGTTTTTAGCATCTCTTCCTATTTTCTTGTATTAGATTTTGACTTACTATTTCAAGTAAATATGATCCAACTTTTTAGGATCTAGATTTCTCATGTAAAGGCTATAAAGCCATAAACGTTTGAGGAATATGGGTTCAATTTTGGATACTAGATTATTGTATTTTGTATTGAGACACTTTCTTTAATATATGAGACTTGCAAGCTTCTTTCATTGATGTTATCAGATTCCTTCTTTCTTATCTGTCTATGTTTATGAGTGAATGCCATTCTCTGTCTATGCTTATATAATCCATAGGTGACTGTCATCTAACTATTTGATTATTTGGCAAATGATCATAAGCTATTGTACTAGTTTCTATACCCATCATACCTATTGTTTTATATATGTGTGATCTGGTTTATGTGATTAGATTTTGTTCTATTTGATACACAACCTGTCTGATAATAGCTCTTGAAGGCCTTGTAATGTTGAATACACCTAGACTATCTTGAGTGTAAAATTTAGTGAGTTAGTTATCCATCTTGATCCAATTATGTATTCAACATTGAGAAAATAGTTAAGTTACCAGGCATCTTCTAGCTACAACCTAGAAGAGTTTCTTGGAGTGATAACAAATTGGCATCATTGCCGGGGAACGGAGATTGAAGCTCAACTTCCTTGGGAAATGCCATAGATCCAACTTTGATGATAGACAAAGTGTGGACACTATTTTGGTTTTAATCATCTATCTAGCGACTCCATTGGAATGAAGTGGCTCTAAGAATGGCTCATACCAGACAAAATCAAGAAAGGCCACCAGAAACACCAGTTTTAGACCTTGAGAAGATCATCAGAAGTGGAAGAGCACTGCAAAGACAAACTTCCAGATCTGCAAGAGCATCTAGACCAGGTATTTCAAGAATCACTTCTTCATTTGTATCTAGAAAACCTCTTGTTGAATCCACTTCTGTTGAAACTTCTAGTTCTCAGAAAATTGTAATTGAGTCAGAAAGCTTAAACGGTGATGTGCCTTCAATTTCTTCTAATGTTATAGATCCTATTTCTGAGCATATCACTATATCTGACTTAGGAAAATAAGTTGTAGAATCTATCCAAGAAGAGGACTCTTCCTCTTCGTCTTCCTTGAATTCTTCACAAACTGAGCCTGAAAAAAAAAAATTCTATACCCATACCAGTTTGCCCATTCTTGAAGATATTTTACAAGACCTTTTCTCTAAGGGTGAGGAAAACTTGGCCTTGTTGCTTCACCAGTTTTACAGAGTTTCTTATTTCCCACCTTATTCATATTTTGAAGAAACCACATTCCAAGGGAGTCATTCTACCAGTGCTTCCACTTCATTCCTCGGTGAAGTAAAACCACCATCATTGTCCATAGTCCCACCTGTCCCATCTCAGTCATCATCTACAGAAACATCTTCCTCTGCATCAACCCCTAAGATTTCCATGGCTACTCCTTTGAAAAAAATGGAACAGATCTTAGCAAATAGGTATGCTCCTCTTGTTTTGCCCAATCCCTTGTCAGCCATGCCAACAAGAGATTATCAGAAGTACATGCCCAAGTTTATTGGATATGGAGATTATACTATTGAAGAGCACATAGAGGCTTTCTATGCCTATGTTGAGAACATTAACATTTCTGAGGAAGATGTTTGGACCAAAGTATTTGTGCGGATCTTGGATGGTCAAGCTAGGAAGTGGTTCCAGGAACTGCCAGCTAATTCAGTGGCAAGTATTGAGCAATTAGATGGAGTGTTTTTGAAACATTGGGGAGAAAGAAGAGACATTTTGTATTATATTACTGAATTTGGAAATCTAAAAAGAGAAAATGGTGAATCTGTCTCAGACTTCACCAAAAGATTCAATAAGATGTTTGGCAAGATCCCTACAGAGATCAAGCCAAATGACACATCAGCAAAGATTACTTACTCTTCTACCTTTGATCCAGAATGTTGCTTGATCCTTATAGAAATAAGGTCAGCCACACTTGCCTTAATGTAATATGTTGTTCTTGAGGTTGAATCTAACATTGTGGCATCCCAGAAACTTAAAGGTAAGATTGAGAGAAAGAATTCATCTACTGATCCTCCTTCTTCTTCAAATACCAAAATGGAAAAGATGGCCAAGATGTTGAATAGCTTGACCTCGGAGATGTCAAAATTGAAAATTCAAGGTTAGCAACCAGTAAGAGGTAAAGAGCCTAATGCCTATGCTCCCAGGAATCCTAATGCATTCCCTTACACAAGGAACAACCAACAGGTCTTGATCCTTTAGAGAGACAAGAATGCAGTTGAAGACCAAAGGATCAGGTCCCCTTTCCAAAATGTTGTGCTAGAAGAAGATTAGGATCTATCTCATGGTGAAGTTGAAGAAGATGATGACATCAATTGCTTGGAGGATGATGTTGAATCCTCTTTCTTGACACAAACAGATTATGAGGAGGCCCTCATGAATGAGAAGATTAATGAGACAAGCATTGAAGAATATTTTTATCAGACAGATGATTAGCGAGGTTATAATTTAAGATCCAAGACTGTTGCTTCAAATCCATTACTTGTTTCCCCCGAAATGAAGAAAGATGTTGCTGCTAAGCAGTCTGCTGCTCCTACAAAGCAGATGTCCACTCCTGCAAAATAGCAGCATAAGCCATTGCAGCCCCAAGCTAAGGATCGGGTGTCCCTCAGAGCTCCCTCTAACGAGGTAATACCTTCTAACAAAATATCCTATTCATTTAATTTCAAATCAGAAATTCAGAAGGTAAAAATACCTATGCCATTGATTGAACTCATGAAGAATGATATATTCAAGTCTACTATCCTGAAATCCCTTCAACCAAAGACTCCCATAGTTGTTGATTATGTAAACCTTCAAGATGATAATCCCATAGTGTTGTTGGAAAAAATACCCTACGAAATAGCAAACTAGGGTCGATCTTGCATGCAAATTTTGATCGAAAAATAAATTACTTTTAACCTACAACCCAAGATTAAAACCCCTCTTTCACAGTAACTGCATGAACAGAATCACTAACCTTTTTACCATCGTTCGATGTACATCCTTCGTTGCACTTTGACCGCTTTCTTGCGCTGCTCCTTCCACAGATATCCTGCAATCAAGACAAATACCAACTACGCATGCATGCTACTTCTCTACTAAAGGGTTAGAAATCAAGCATAAATTCATCAAATCACAGATAAATCATGCATTGGGACAGGAAAAGTATTCTTTTTATTAATGAAAATGAATCAACTTACAATCAAAGTCGAGACCAACCATCGCTCCTTGAACCTGATCCTGGGCTCCTCTTCTTTGTCCTCCACCTGCTTTGCATTAAATCTCCTTTGGCATGAGGAAAGGATAAAGGGTTGGGACAATGGATTACATAAATGGGCAGAGTTTCTTCGCTATATTTTTTCCTCTTCCAAATGGTACCCCTACCCCTTCTTTTATAGGCTAGAAGGAGCTAGGGTTTTGGACGAACCCTCGGCCATGCATGGCTGGGAGTTTCAGTTAACTGACCCATATCTTTTTGTTTCATCAGCAACTTTCCTCTTTTCCTGCTTTGTTAGGTACACGCGGGCTGTAGTGATCCAGCCAGCGTGCACACGCGTGCAGTGATGGGTTATGGTGCGTGGGCCTTGACACAAGAGGATTTCCAAAGAGTTGTTCAGCAAATGTTTTGGAAATGAAGGGATATGAGTTGGCCTAATGCCAGGTAAGCATGTGTGGTGAAATTTAGGGTTATAATAGATGCCCCCTAATGTGTGAGGTCAGAAGAGCATCTGATGGCCGAAATACATTACCAATCATTTACCAATATTTACTGATGTGCTGAATGAGTGAGCCCAAGGATCAGGAACTAGGAGGTGTCGTCTGCAAAATAACAAATGTCTCACCGAGGCGGGCATACCCATGCTCGAGATAAAATAGAACCATGGCTACCAATCAAATACACTGTATATCCATGTCAAATAACTATAAAGAGTAGCCGTGAATAATACACAGCGGAGCTACATCTC
>JASDQU010206328.1:12914-37531 GCA_032191745.1 Picea mariana
CTAGGATTTATTTTTCCTAAGGTTTTTCCTTTTTTATTAGTCATAATTAGTCGTTATCCAGTATCCTATATTTTAGGGGAGAATATTCCACCTAGAGAATATTCTCTTTCAGCTAACACTTCAGTTTGACTAGTTGAGTTGAGTTTAGATGTTACATTGGTTTTGTCACCATGCAACATTGGGATCATCACCATGCTAATTCAACCTTGCCTTGGTATCATCACCAGAATGGTGCATTACCCTCGATTCCCTGAGTTAAATCCTCACTACTCTTTGTTCAATCAGTTAACTGAAGACTAGTTGACTAGTTAACTCAACTAGGTGGCAACTCACTCCCGTAACTGCTTGAGAGACTAGACTAGGTGGAAGTTCACTCCCGTAACTGTTGGTGTGTGTCTAGATCATTCTAGACCACCACTATGGTGCATTGGTTCTCCTCCAGTGTGCACTCATTGAGTTATATAGAGTATATCATGTGTAAATTATTCATTATTCACAACAGTTAATGAGAATTCTTTCATTCTTTCTCTCCTTTTTCTTCTTTCTCCAATTCTCTCTGCAAATGTGTGTATTATTATTTAGCTAGATCTATTATGTGTAGTTTCAACACATTTACACTAATGTCTCATACGATGCCCTGTAGTAATTGGCGTTATCATTAAATTGATTTGTTAGAAGCAATTATGATGGTATTATTATGTTAAGTAGATTCTTGCACAAGATTTAGTTATCAGTTCTTAAACACATGTTTATGTATGAATAGTATTTTCTTTTATTGAGCATGATGACCCTTCACGAAACCTAATTTAGGAGGTGGTTATCACCAAACCTTATTTCCCATGAATGGATCCCTTTTTATTTAAATCATTAAAACTTTAAATTTGTTTAAATGGAAGTTAACGATGTTTCTCCATTAATTGGAGGTGTCACTCCATCTTGCATAGTGACTCCATTAATGTTTTAAAATGAATAAATTCATCTTATTTTTATATTATCAACTTGGTTACAAGTTAATGGGTGGAAGAATCATGGGGCAATAGAAGTGCGCCTCAATTTTGTTAATGCTAGATAGATTGTGTATGTCTGATATCTTTGCACGCTTGTAAATTTAAGGTTAATTAAAGTATTGTCTAAATATTAGATTATCTGGTGGTGCACAGAAAAAGGATACTAATGATTGGATGTTGTTTATTTATTTGTGCGCCATGCAAATGTTGATTCAGTGATTGCCAATTCTCGCTTGCATTGAAAGTTCGTGTTACATGTGTTGGTTGGTGCAATTGCGTTGATGGATTTTTTGATGTTGCTTCAAATTATCGTTGTTCTAGTACAATATTTCATTATGTTATGTTTTGCGTGATTGCGTACATTGTGTTTGACGTCAAGTTGCAACGTTGAGTGTATTGTCGTTATTATTTTCCTAAAAAAAAAAAAAATTGTACTTGTTATGTGAAGCTTGTTGTCGTAACGACGGGGTTCGTTACAGCGCCAAGGATACTAATTACATTCTAGAAACTGGTGGTGGGAGTAAGGGTTAGGGTCATAGTAGAATAATCATCGAATCAGGTTACTTCTAAACCAAGCACCTTTACAAAAACTGGATTAAAAATTGAATTCTGAAATAACAATGTATATTGAATATGTTCTAAGTTAGGTTGCAACTGAATTTAAGGAAACTTCATTATATTCCATAATATAATTGTAACCCCAGTTAGAAATTTAACTGGAATAAAAAATTAAAATAAATTGATAGAATTAATTTAACTGTAATACAAATTTCAACTGAATTATATGTTAACTGAAGATTGCGACCGAAGTTACAATTCTAAATTAATATTGCAAATAGAATTAATTTAAACTGGGGTAACATTCCAACTCAGTTATCTTCCAGGTTATATTTTCAATTGACATTAAAACTCAATTTTAATAATGCAAATAGATTAGATTTAAACTCGAAAACATTCAACTGCATCATGACTTGAAATTAAATATGAGATTCACACAGTCACCTAGAAGGGACCTACGGGTTAACAATGATGAAGATCGTAGCTAACATTTGAGGTTCCAACCGTAAAGGTGAGTCGGTAATTGTCTGTATAATACTGTTGAACCACCATTAAGGCGAGGTCACCCACATTCACTATAATCACATGGAAAATGAATTACCGCTAGCGAATTAAACTTTCACTAAAATGGAGGATAGATTACTACAGTAATCACATTATAGAAAAAGGTGTTTAAATAATTAAGATAAAATAAATTAACTCAATTTGCAATGAAAAGGGAAATCGCCAGGGATACCAATCTTAGAGGGAACAACCCATAAATGTCAGAGGTTAACTTCAGGGAGGAATAGCAGAGAAAGCAGCGAAAATTTCACAGATACAACAACAATTCACGTCGGTTAATACCTCGTTTAGCAGAGGATACCAGCCAGGAAATCGTGGAGGCCATCACGCCAGAAACGCATCAATATGACCCCAATCCTCACCAAAAAATCACAGTGAAACCCATAGTTCGCATAAACATCGAATCAACGGAGAGAGAGAGAGAACAAGATCCCGGAAATAAAGAACAGAGAAGGGGAAACAACCTTAATCAGTGCAATCCCTCATCGGAAAACCATCAACCGATCGACAAAAGGGATTACGCGTTTTACACAGGTTGGGAGAAATCACGAGTGAAATAAACTCGGATCTGAATTACTCCAGCAAAATTTTTGAGAACATCTGCAACGGACAGGCAGGGCGATAGGATCTTGGCAGCGATTGTGGAAATACCTGAATAATTTGTTGAGAAACACTTCGCCCAACGTCTAAGAATATTTCCCAACTTGATTGAAATTCTGTGAGAACGAAATGAGGGCAGAAGGATATTTATGCGTATCCAACCGAATGGATATCGGTGGGGTAAATTCCCCTAAGTAAAAAAAGTAAAATTGGAAGCAAAAGAGCAATTCGCAGAGTAAAAAGGAGGATATACGTATGAAGAAATTCCAGTAGCTGAAGAAAAAATGAAAAGTAGGTATCAAGTTATTGGGGTTTTATTAAAACACATGATACTCAAGTTGATTTGAAGGGAAACCCTCCAGGAGAGAGAGCTCCTATTTGGCGCAAGGAGTCTGAGTGTAAAATGAAACAAAACACAGATTTACAATAAACAGGTAGAGCCTGAGAATAAGCAACGCAAAGTCAAAACATTGAGCAAGATATTTCAATCAGAGCATGGGATCTCGCCCAGTAGGAAAATGAATGGGCTAAAACAACGATCAATTTCTTTTAAAAACTCAGTAAGAGGAAAACAATTCGTTTATACCGTGTTC
The DNA here is from genome assembly GCA_032191745.1 of Picea mariana. Classification (NCBI taxonomy): domain Eukaryota; kingdom Viridiplantae; phylum Streptophyta; class Pinopsida; order Pinales; family Pinaceae; genus Picea; species Picea mariana. The sequence goes on from JASDQU010206328.1 coordinate 16,237, forward strand.
AAATTCTTTTAAAAATTACAACAAGTGGAAAACAATTTGTTTAAAACAGCATTCAAATCCTTTAAAATCTCATAATAAGGGATCTCTCTAAGTCAGAAAACTATTGGTTTAAACAAAGTTCAGTTTCTAGTAATCGAAAATGGAGGGCCACCCATAAAAAATTATCTAAAATTTACACAACATCAGAAAAACTCGCCCAGCTCCAAATTAGAAAAACCTTCACAATTACAACAATAATTGATTCCATATACATTTCTAACTTGATTACCAATACAATTTGTTTTTAAACGAGAATATCGTAATCCGACGATGAAGGATTGGAAGTGGATGTCTCATGCTCGCACTCCATCCAACTCTTACTTGCTAACCGCTGAGACCTCACCGGTACCTCCCAGTCAACGTTAGGGGTACTCTTCTTTCCCCTGAGCCCTCTAAGCCGAAAAGGAGCCATGCACACAAATCATAGAAATCTAGCTCCCAACTCGCCTCGTTAGGTCGAGCTACCACTCTCTATCCGAGATGGGTATCCCAACTCCCACAAGAAAAATCAATCAAGAGTAAAATACGGAAGCATAACCTTATGCATACCAGACGTGATCCATTCTCCTCCTCCATCATTTATTTTATAGATTTTTCTTAGTGACTTGTTTCCAAAACCAAAATAAATTATTTTATTAAATTTATTATTAGGAAAATTCTCCCCCGTACACTTGTCACCTGATCCCTTAGTTGCACCATAAATTCATTTAATTAATTAATTTAATTTTCCAATTTACCTCACCCACCTAAAAGCGTTCCTAAAAATGCTCCTCGATGTCCCTTTATTCCCTCACATTCCCTTAATGATTGATGCCTTTCTTAAAGCTTAGTTGAGTTCGAAAATGGAAAGTTCTCTAGAATAGATTCCCTCCTATGTTCCACATTCCTTTTGTAATTAAGTTTCCCCTTTTTGGTCTAAGTTCTAAATTAACAAGTTTTTCATTTTCATTTAGCCAACAATTAATCTTTTAAATAAATTAATCCTCCATTAATTTTTAAATTTAATTTTTTACCCCCATTATCTTCATTCCCCCCCTTTATTACTTGCTTAGTTAATTTTTAGTTCTCATGTCGTACTTAGACCTAGTCTTTAAATTCAACTAGGCTCAACAAAATTGCTTTTAAGGGAAATTTTATAATTTTTAAACTTTACTCATGCAACAATTAACTTAGGGTTGACCAGGTCAAAATGAGATTTTGTTTTTCTAGGAACTTAGGTCCATTGACTCACCAATGTTAAAACTATGACGTTCCCTTCAAGACGCACTACGTTCTCCAAGGGTGCCACTCACCTGCATTCTTGTTTCATTTACGCGACATGCCCTTCAAGATGCATTACGTTCTCCAAGGGTGCCACTCACCTTTTGACTGATTTTGGTAGACGTCTGCCTTTGGAGTCAATACTTTGTCAAGCAATCTTGTGGGAGATTAAGGGCCTCTAAAGAATAAGAACCCTACCTTATTGCGTGCCCCTTAGAATCATCGTGAACATCTATCATAGTCTTCCCTCACGACATCATGGATCTCTCGAACTAGGTAATCGTTAACCTACGGTTCGAGCCATGGAGGGAGTGCTAGTAGGCTATGGCAGGGCTGCTGCCACACCTCTCCCTCAATATCTTTGGTTGTCATGCGTGACCCCTTTACTCCAAATGTGAGTCTGGTTAGCAAGCTATCGTCTGCTTGCATCCATCAACGAAATATGTTAGCGATCCAAAATCAACATCATAATATACCAATCATATGTCACATATGCAATATCAAAAACACTCAAACTATAACAGTCCACTCCTTGACTCGATCTGGAGTCCAAGGAGGTCCATCGATTCCATCGACATCCTCAATCGGACCAGAGTCCTGCACACTCAGGAAAAACCAATCAATAGCACTTGTTGATTCAAATATAATAAAATACATATCATCACATCACAACATCATCGAAATCCATAAGCGAAACAATCAATCATATAATGAACCGGATCACTTGCACACAAGTGTCCTCAAAGAATAAGTCCAATCAGGTGTGCGCAAGAGAGGGATGTTACATACAAGAATAATATCAAGAATGAAGAAGACCAAATACCATGGAAAATTAAAGATGAATTCAAAAGGTAAAGAAGGTACAAAACCTAGAAGAAAGAAGGGACCAGTTTAATGAAGATTTCTCATCAAGGAGGGAAAATGAAGGAATAATTTCGACTTGTATTGTTTAATAAATAATATGATGGAAAATGTAATAATTATTCTAGAGAGTCTACGTAGAGATGAGAGATGGAGAGAATTGAGTGAATATAGGAATAATGATTGTTGAGAGAATCATGGGGAGGTTATGGAGAGTTCAAAGGATATAGTTAGGGAGATATTGTTGGAAATAGTTGAGGAAATAGTTAAACTAATTTCCCAAATATGATGTATTTGTTATGGTCACCTCATTTTATATAAAGGGACCATTTGTAAAATAATGTAACATTGGGTAATGATTGTTTAATAAAATTTCCCCTTTGGGGGTTTGGAGAACATATCTCCATTGTCCTTTCTTTGCATAGTGTAGTGTATGTGAATTTTTATTTTCCGTTGCACCTCTGATGCTATCAAATCTGCATCAACTAATATGTGTGTGTGTGTGTGTGTGATAAAAAGTATATAATGTATATATTATGATTAATAATAATCTATATGATATACTATATTATGATCCATAGATTATTCTATATGTGAGATCATATTTACATTAATTTCCATTATATCCAGATATATTTATATATCAATATCAACTTTAAGAATATGATCCATAGTAACATATAGATTATATCTGGAATTTACATGAATCACTGATGGATCATATGCTAGATTAAATTTATTAATTTATAGTGTCTAATTCAGATATATCTCTCGACTTGTTTGTGAATGGAGTTTCTTCTTGAATTAGGGTTTCTTTGTACGATCTTTTGCATGGTTTTATAATGTTGATATATTTTTGAAAGAAATAATTAACTATAAAAACAATGAAAATAGAGTATAATATTTTAAATAATTATTATAAATTTCAATCATATTCCTAAATAATATTAAGATAAATATTAAATCTAAATCAATATCAAACTTATGTTAGAGGATCAACCTTCTCTTAGTTGTTAATTTATAGAATATTTTGATAGCTTGAAGACTTGAAATTTAATATGACCTACTGCATATTTATTATGTATCATATAAATATATAAGATTACTTTTTAATGAGTCTAATATGATAAAAGTATTAGGGTTTTGGACACCCATCGATTTTCAAATTGTGTCAAATGTAAAATAACAAAAAATATATTGGGATTTGCTGAGATAATAGTTCAATAGGAAGAGGATGAAAGGCTTCTCAAGATATATAATTATGCTTTAATAAATTATCAAAATAAATAATTTTTCAAAATTCAAGAGGTTTGGGTTTATACTATTGATATGTTCCAATCATGGAAACTAAAAAAGAATGCAATATCAATCATTGAATACCTGCATTGATTTCAACAATGATATAACACAAAACAATCAGGCATATTGATTTCAATGATGATATTAAAAATATGATTTAGAGAAATAAGGGAGTTGAAATGATTTAAACAATGATATAACAAAAAACAATAGGGTGCATTTATTTTAGAGATGGTACAATTAAAAATGATTTAGAGCAATTAGTTACTATGATTTCAATAATGAAATAATGCAAAATAGTACCATGCATTGATTTTAGTGATGACACAATGATAAATGATTTAGAGAAATTAGTTACATTGATTTCAATAATGACATAATCCAAAACAATATGCATTGATTTAAGTGAAAATATAATGAAAAATGATTCATCATAGTCAAGTAGTTGTATTCATTTTAACTATGATATAACACGAAACAATATGGTGCATTGATTTCAATGATAATGATATAACACAAAACAATAGGGAATATTGATTTCAATGATGATATTAAAAAAATGATTTAGAGAAATAAGAGAGTCTAAATTATTTCAACAATGATATAACACAAAACAATAGGGTGCATTTATTTTAGAGATAGTAAAATGAAAAATGATTTAGAGAAATTAGTTGCTATGATTTCAATAATGACATAATGTAAAGCAATGTATGCATTGATTTTAGTGACAACACAATGATAAATGATTTAGAGCAATTAGTTGCATTGATTTCAACAATGACATAATGTAAAAAAAAAATGCATTGAGGGCATTGATTTAAGTGTTGATACAATGAAAAATGATTTAGCATAATCAAATAGTTGTATTTATGTCAACAATGATATAACATAAAATAATAAGGTGCATTGATTTTAGTGATAATACTATGAAAAATGTTTGGGTGCATTAATTAATTGAGGAATGAAATTAATCCTCTATATTGATTTTAGTATCACTATGAAAAATGATTCAATGCATTAATTAATTGAAGAAACAATCTGAAGGAGATTAACCCTCTATATTGATTTCAAGTGTGAGATATTGCAAATCATCAAGAAAAATGAATTTATCAATAACGTGGTGAAAACCAATTTCAAAATAGATATATAAGTTGAAGTCCTATACTTTGTTTGGTTAGGTGTGATTTATCTATTAGTTTTTGCACATTAAAACCATTATAATATTAAGATATATAAAACATGAAAAACTCGGGAGGTCTAAAATTCCTCTAGGTATCACTTTTATTGCAATATCTCCAATTAAAGCTTTGCATGGTCTTCAATATCAACCGCCATTTCTATATGATCGATATAAAAATATGGGAAAGTGTGTTTGTGTGTGTAAGAGAAAAGCGAAAGAAGATAGATTGAGATCAATCACTATGTAATATATAAGTTATTCAATATCTTCCTCTTATCACTTCTTAATGATATGTAGTATATACGTTATTAAATATCTTAACATTTCCATTTTGTTATTATTCAAGATATTCATCACTAAACATTGTTACTTTGTTATTATTTGGGTTCATAATGATGTAAATTTCAAAGTATCAACTTTATCTTAAACATATACATATAGATAAATATTATCATCTAAAAATTTCATGTTCTTTCCTGTGACTGGAACTAGTGTAGATCCATCTTAAATTTGGATCTATCATGCGTCGAGAGGGATCAAATCACTGGCGGTGCAAACCTCCTTTTGGAGTGAAAAGCTGGAGGAAAGGTTTTCACCTCAAGGGATTTTATCCCTCTCAGCACATGCTAGATCCATATTTAATATGGATATATGCTAGTAATATAATATAATTGTGTTATAATATAATTAATTAAATTATATCATAAGATCATCATAATAAGAGTGATATCTAAGTAACACCGAAAACCTTCTCAGGACGTAATGCTTTGGATTTTAAATTAAACGAGGGTCAATTAACATCAATAAGGGTTAATTAACATTAATAAGGGCTAATTAACATATTAAATGTGGGATTTTGATGTATTATGGAATAATTAATCCAATAGGATTATTAGGAATGCCCAAGTGTTAGAACCTGGTTGGGTGATTCATTATACCCTATGGTGATGTGGCATGTCATGATCAATCCATGTGTCACTTCAGGGGAAAATTACACAGTGGAAACAACGACCAAGGTGGTAGATGAGTGGAAATATCCTCACCATTTTTTCAGGGTTACTACTCAGTAGGAGCATGAGAAGGGTCGTTAATTGTCGTGCAAGTTGGCAACTCCAAAGTAATCGAAGCCATTGATTTCCCAACCCCAAGAGTCGTTGGATCTATAGGTTATATCCATCAAAGTGTGTGTGGTTAGAGAAGGTCTGTCGGAGTGGATTCGATGCTAGGAATCTTCTCACCTCGATGGGAAGACTCCGATGAAAAAGAAAATCTCTAAAGTGATTCAGACTTTTGTAATGGGGAATAATATGGGCCAAGTGGCATATGCCATGTCAGTGCCATGTTGGATGGCATGAGCGACGAGGAACCACATGGCACTAAGATGGACTCAATAAATGAAAGTCCAGAAACTTTGGGAGGTGTTAACATTTAATTCAGAGTTTAGTTTTGAGAATGTCTATAATCGTTGGAAAGATCTCGATCAGGAGAAGACGATGGTACCCTCTAGATGAGGCTTTGAGATGGTTGAGGAAAAGTGAAAATTTAATACCCCATCCCTTAAAAAGGTACTCAATAGATTGGGTGTTTTACACATTGCATCGATCGAATATGTTTAGCAATGAGAGTACGTCATTGCATACATCTTCAAAGTGTACTACAATATTGGGCTATCTCAATCTGAGTTTTCTAATACACTATAAAGCATTGAACATTTGCACGTAATTGTTATTCTCATTTCTTATAATTCCACATCATGTTTCGAGACATTATTCAATGCCATGGATAAGAAAAGAAGATTAAAATATATAATAATTATGAGGTCAAGTCAAAATTGGCTAAGATTAGGAAGTTCAGTATAAAAATATAGAATAATTGTGGGTTCAAGTCAAAGTTAGATAGAGATAGAAACTCAGTAAAACTATCTCGTTTCTTCGACATTATTGTCCTTTCCAAGTTTGATTTGTTGGATTCATGTCACTTCGTTGAATAAGGATAATGTATTTATTCTCGTGAAATATGTTTCTCTATTAAAGAAAACAGATTGAATTGATATGTAATATTTCTGGTTATAATATATATGCATATAGAGAGTTATTTCCTTTAGCATATCAAATCCATGTTATGGTTATGTTATATATCTTAAATAAAGAGGTTGGAATATTTGTCGAGGCTCATGGTTAATTTATAATTATTACGCCCCAAGGCATGTTTTACAGTCCAATATGAGGGAGATCTGTAATTCCTTCCATGCTCAACATGGATTTGACATGTAGCATTTAAAAACATATTAATAACAAAAAAAATTATTTCAATGTCGGCCATAAATAAAATATTTCAATCTCCATCTTAAGTAAAATAATTCTATATCAACTCTATATATAGAGAGAGAAAGAGATAGAGTAATTGAAAGAAAAAAAATTTGATTTCGTTAATAGGTGTTTTCTAGTTCTCAAAATGAGGTAGATGCGTAATCCCTTCAATGTTTAATATTATGGAGTTCACATGTGGAATTTAAAAAATATTAATAAGAAAATAATTTTAATGTGGGTCATAAATAAAATATTTGTATGACCACACACACACACACACATATATATAACAATTGAAAGTTGACACATGACATTTAAAACAATATTTTAACATCCACCTTAAGTAAAAGAAAAAAAAAGAATTGTATTCCCCACATAGGTGCTTTCTACTTCTCCATATGAGGAAGATATGTAATTCCTTCAATGCTTAATATGGAGTTAACAATATTTCAATGTCAACTTTATATATATATATATATATATATATATATATATATAGAGAGAGAGAGAGAGAGAGAGAGAGAGAGAGAGAGAGAGATCGTATAGTTAAAATATTTGAATGGTGGATTGAGTATCAGAGAGATGTGAAATTCCTTCATTGCTCAACATGGAGTTGAAAAGTGGTATATATATATATATATATATATATATATGGAGAGAGAGATCCAACGTAGATCCATTTTAACTCAGGATCTATCATGCACCAAGAGGCATCAAATTCTTCAAGATGCAAACATTTCTTCAAGTTTTGTAATCTAAAAAAATTTGCATCTTGAGGAATTTGATGCCTCTTGGCGCATGATAGATCCGGAGTTAAAATGGATCTATGTTGGTTATATCACATCAATTATTAATAAATATTATTTAGAAATGTTATAAAAATTTTAAACATTGACATGATTGAGATGAATGTTGTCCTCAACATGATAACATATTTCATAATAATTGAGACTTGACAGTTGTATCGTTATATCTTGTAGGTTCTTAAGTCATGTTTTTGAGAGAAGTGACCAACTTTTTTTAAAATGACTTGATTGAGATCAATATTACATAATGGAAGAATAAATCGACTATGCAGGTAATGGATCATGGGTCTAGTTTAAGAAGACAAATGATGTCCTTTTCAATTATCTGTGTTTAAGGGGAATTGAGTGGTGTGGTAGCTCACTTATAATGGGATGAGTAAAAAAAAAACAGTGAGCCTTGACCTATGTAGGAGAGATGAGATCTCTCTTAGATTTTGGTGAATATTATTATTTTTTGAAATATTATGATTGTTGTGTACATCGTTTTTAGAACTATGATAGAAATATATGGAATTGTGAAATGGATTATATGGAATGTTTGTTTATTATGATTTTAAAATCCAAAAAAATCATATAAATTAATTCACAGCACACACTAACCATGACACTTCCAATGAATGGATAATGCTTGCTTTCCCACTCCAAAATCACAAGTTTTAGTTAATTGTAATAAATAGGTTCCTGACGTATTAATACTTTGAAATGATTTAACCTTCAACCCCCTTTTTCCTAGAGAAAAAACACTTGATTTATATTCAAAGATTGATTGGAAATCACTTTTAATTTATGATAGACAAAAAATATCATAAAATGACAATAGAAGGGTTGTATTTTCATCAACCCATCAATGTCCTCACTTAGAATTCATGATTGGTCAATGATTATTTGTTCATCACACAATACTTGCCTTTGGTATCTAAATACTAAGTTAATATATATTCTAATTGGCTCTTATGTGTTCATTGATATGGTGTACATTCCATGGAATTAAATCCATCACATAGATCACACCTAGATAAATATACTACAAATATATTGGTGTATGCGCCATTTTATGTGTCACATAATGAAAGCATCCCACTATATTTATCACACTTAGATAAATATACTACAAATATATTGGTGTATGCACCATTTTATGTGTCACTTAATGAAATAAGCTTAGACACCTTTCCTTTGTAAATCCCCACTTGAATTCAAGTGTTGTGAGCATTATCGATTCTTGTCAATATGGGAATTGGAATTGCATGTAGTTTACATACTTCATGTTTTTGAATCCCGCACTCACCATAACTACATTTTCTTTGTTACACCTCTAACACTCTCCATAATTCCATTTCCTTTGTTATATTTGCCTCCGCTCTTGGCTCTATAAAAAAAAACAATTAGCCATAGGTTATGGATGTAAATTGTAATGACATTGGGAGCTTATTAGTAATATTAATTACAAATTAGTTGTTCGATGTCAATTTTGAAGAGAAAAAAATAGGCATTGAGTGAAACAAAAGAAATCAATTCATATATATATATTTTCATGTTCACATATTCCATCTCTCTAATGGTATCTAACATGTTGATTCATAGTTATTTTATTACATTCATAATTCTATATGTTTTCTTGTTAAAATTCATTCCATGGTTATATCTTTGGTATCTAATATGTTTATTATTTCAACACATTGGTGGGCCTCTCAAATACTTGGTGTGTAATTCATGGGATCCCCACTAATACAATAGATAATGGAAGAAAAACACATCATTAAGAATTGAATGTAAATCTCTCAACAATTTACCAATATTTTACAAGTTTGGTCCGGCTCATCATTAAGATAACGCATAGTTTTTATTTGTTTCACATAAAACTATTTAATTATTATTCTTGGGATTGGAAACTCTAGTAATCTTGATGAAATTTTCTAAATTGTATGTTCTTAATTAAGTTTAGATATGAACTTGCACAAAATAAACCTTGTTAACATCAACAAACCTAAAATTGGGATTACAACAATGAGAATTGTGATTTTGTTCATTCAATTTATAGCACGATGTAATGTCATATCCATTTGTTAATTGCATCCATCATGTTATGATTTCCTAGTGGTTTTATGTACATGTCTATAACGTTAATGCATCAGATCCCATTAGAACTTCGCAGTTAAGCACACTTAGGATAGAGTACTACTAGGATGGGAGACCTCCCAAGAAGTCCTATTGTTTTACATGACTATAGAATTTCAATGTATCCCATATGCATCATGGGAATTATTCTCCTCTCACTCTCTCATATATAATCGAGGTGAAGGAGGTCCTTTGAGCATGAAATGGAGTATGATGTAATGATTATAGTGAATGAGCGTAGTTGGCATCTCTTTCTCTAAAGAAATAAGCTACCACCATTATAGTCAGTTTGTCTTCTACATTATTCTTATATTCATTAATAGAAGGGGTTTCACCATATTTCTATGTTCTTTGTCATATTTTCAGTTTTATCTCATTTCATTGTAAATATAATCCGTATTAGAGGTATCAAAGCAGTCTACTCCTTTTTATTCCTCAGTTCATGCCCTTGATGAGGTCAAGGTATAGAGATTTGAGTCTCAAGCTAATTTCACTTGGGGATGACCAATCTCACTATCCCAAGAAACCTCCCATGGCAGAAGAAAAGAGAGATGAGAAAGAATTATATACTTTCAATAAGTTTCTCAAGGAAGCCCTCATGTGACATATGAATAATATGATGGACAACTTCGCTCATATCCTACAATGACTACCAACGGTGGTCGAGTAATCTTCAAAAAGTATCCATTTTGGACATAGGATGCCCTTCAAGGTACAAGTCAATTTTGATATCCCTTTATTTGAAGGCTGGATAAATGTAAATGCTTTAGAAAAATGGTTGAATCTGCTAGAAGGTTATTACTTTGTCCAAAAAATTTCCAATGGAAAAAATATCACCTCCATGCTCCTTAAATCCCTTCCCCATGTTAGATCTTGGTGGGAAGGTTACTAGGAGAGGTACATTGTGGATGAATCTATGTCATTCATAAGAGAACCCACCTAGGTAGCCTTTTTGGATGCTCTCAAGGAGGATTTCTACTCCGTTAGAAGCTATGATGACCAATATATGATATGGAGGACTCTACGTCAAGAAAGAGACCAGTCGGTGTTGGAGTACGCTAACATCTTCCATACCTTACACTCAAAGTTGGGTATCAGAGACTCCAAGAGACACATGGTTCTAAAGTATCGCAGTGGCCTACATAGGTACATCCAAACAGAGATGCATTTATTGGACATATCCTCACTAAGAGTTTCATGTCTATATGCATTCAAAATGAGAATAAATTCAAGAAACGGAGTAAGCAAGAGTTCAGGTTTACAAATACACCACAACAAAAGCATGGAAAAGGAAACCCTAACGAAGGACAAAGAAAGGATATTCAATCTCAAGAAAATAATTCCAAGATGTTGGCTAAGAAGGGTGATGGGACATCGAAGAAGGACATCGAAAAGTGGTGTGAGTTCCACAAAATCCCCTAGCACAACATTGATGAATGTTGATCGAAATAATCATTGGTGGTCAAGCTCAAAGAAAATAATTAGAACCTAACTTGGAATCTAATTTACAGAAAAATAAAGGGAAATAGATCATGACGCAGAACCCACTGCTACCATCACAACCACAATAATATCACTGGAAGAACCAGAGGAGCTTAAGGAGGGGGGGCGCCTCTTCCATTCACATATGTGGGTGAAGGGTACCCCACTGCATTTCATAGTTGACAACATGAGTTAAAAGAAATCGATATCATTTGAGAAATTTAAAAGAATGAAGTTGTCGACAATGCCAAACCCCCAACCGTACAACATCAGATGGTTTAGCAGGGGATGAGATATTTGTGTCATCCAATAATGTTTCCTTCCTTACGGCATGAAGCCCTTCAAAGATGAGGTACTATGTGATATTTTCCCACTTAAAGTCTGTGATGTTTTAGGACAACCATATATGTGAAAACATCACGTTGTTTATGAGTCTTGGCCCCATAGTTTCATTGTTATTCTAGGGGGTCTTATTTACAAGATACCAAAGGTAGTTATGACTACCACCATTTCATTGATCTTGACAAACAAGTTCCACAAAGTAATCTCTTAGACCACAATTTTTTCCCTCTTCACTATCCGATCAGAAGGTGAATAGAAGGTCACTATGACCACCACATCCTCGTACCAAGACCTTTCTATATAAAAGAAGTAGGTCGACAATATTTTAAAGGAGCATAAGATATTTTTTCACCTAAAAGGGTGCCTCTTCACTGCCAAGTCAAGCATTCCATTTACTTGGTGCCCAGTGATCCCCTACCCAATTGTCCAATCTATAGATGCTCTCTTCGAGAAAATGAGATTCTTTCATATGTTCAATATAGATATAATAGATACCTTTATATCTCTATTGGCCATGACCCTTTTCAGGTGTGCTTCAAGTTCCATCCATTAGCTATAATACCCCTAGACTGAGCCCTAGTTGAAATTGTCAATATTTTTTATAGGCTGGTGAGCCAAGTTATTATAAGTCAGAAGGATTATGTGATGATTAGGTTAAAGAGCCTAGATGATAAAGGCCAGTGAGCCTATTTTTGTATATGTAAACACTCATATCATTAATATAATACATCATTGTGTGTATACCAACCACGATAGAAGAGTATGGGGGACTAAACTCCACTAGGAAGGGAATGGGAGGGCTAAGAGCCTAGGAAAGGGGATAATCTAAAGGGCTTATTTCCCAAGGAATATTATAATATTATTCCTAAATACTATAGAGAGGATAAGTTCTTATGAAAAAGATAATGAATTACAAGTGGAGAGAATCGAGCTCCTTGAGATCCATGTGTCATCAAGGGCACATGCAAATAAAGGTGGGGGGAATTAGTCCATTTCAGATTCACTAAGCCATTCACGCACTCAGCGATTTACGCCATCAACTTCACCTATGGAACCTGCACGCACTCCTAGAGATACTTGTAGCTTTCGTGTTATCATTAGTAAATCGTATCCCTCCTGGGATGCACATCACACATGTACCTACCTGAGCCAATGTTGCACCTTTATGTTATGAGAAACATATGTTCCATGCCATGAATGTTATTGCTTCCATCACATGTTCCTTAACTGAATGCTGTTGTTGTCTTCATCATTACCTGTAATTGGTTGAATTAAGCACCGAACTGAAGAAATGGGTTGTCAGGCCCATGGGATTAAAGAGGTGGGTTGTTAGGCTCGTGGATTAAAGAGGTGGGTTGTCATGCCCATGAGAAACTCTCTCCAAGTGAGAGAATTTATAGGGAAATTGATTTCCTGAGGGAGCCCAATTACAGCTATACTTCTCTAATACTTCTTGTATGGTTTGGTGCTAAATCCCTAGAAGGGAAGTGGGGCAGTCGAAGGACTGTTGAGAAGAGAAGGGGCACACTTTCTAGGGTGGGACAAGAATGTGGGGAATAAGAGACTGTAAATTGGTAGTTTGAGTTGGCTCTTGGGATGAAATCCTTCCTGTTGTCTGTATTTTCTCAGCCTAGCTAGGAATCCCTTTACCCAGGTGGAGTTTAGTCCCAACTCGGGGGCGACCCACTGCTGAGGGTTTTGAGCAGCGTGGTCTAAGGCTGGGAGGATCGTGGAAGGTATGCATGTAGTTGGTGGTCTTATATAAAATATAAGTATCAATTGTGTATGAATTTACATCCTGTGTATTTATACATGTGTTTATGTTTTATGGGTTTTCCTATGTATGTTGCATGTATAATTTTACTATTATTTCTACATGAATCTGTGTATTTGCAGAATATGTTTTTCTTCTTGATCCAGATGGATATTGGTGGCCACCCACCTATTCCAACTAGCTCCTCTTGACAGTTTTTAGTTCAGCACGTTCTTTTGTACTTCTTTGTAATTGTGGGTTCTACACTTTCGGGGCTATCTGAATCCCCACACATCTTCCAGGTGAATATTGGTGTCCTCCCACCTAATCCAACTAGATTATTTTGTATGTTTTCATGTCAACACATCTTGTTGTACTTCCAAGGTCATTTTGGGGTCATACACAATGTTTTTTTGTCTCACCACAATCAAATTGTAGATGGAGTCAGAGTTTGACGGCGTAATGTGTAGTTCTCTAAAATACCTTTCCAATGGGATATCATGTGCCTAAAAAAAGGTCATATGAAACTTTTACGACCCTAGGAAATTGAGGTACTAACTTACCCATAGGGGCCCACATAAATTTTGGAATTTCATCTTCTAGGGTTAGGTTTTTGGATGTATAGGGTTTTTGCATTCATGAATAATATCAAAAAAAGGCCTTTGGAGCCTCATTATAATCATTATGCTTATATGGATGCACACAGTAGACACATCTGTTCTCAAAGATAGCTACTACCATTCAAGCAAGTGTTTCAGTTCTACAGTTTTACATTTTCAATATATTTCATTTATTCAATAGAAGATATTATTCACTGGATATCTGTGTTGTTATTCATATCTCAGTGTTTATTGTATTCAATATTTTAACCATTTCATTCCGCTCCTAAATCCATATCAGTGGTATCATAGCGGTCTGCTCTTCATTTATTTTTCTTCGTGCATGTCCCAACAAGATCTGGGTACAAGAAGTTGGGACTCAAACCAATCGAGTCGTTGCAATATTAGCTACACCGAGCCCAAAAAAAACCCATGGGAGACGAAAAGATGGATGATGGAGAAAGATATCCTTTTAAAATGTTTCTTGAGGAAGGCCTCGCGCAACAAAGGGAAAAAATGATGGACAACTTTGCGCAGAACCTTCGACGACTGCCCATAGGAGAAGCATATTCATCAAGTGGCCATGCAACCCCCTTCAAGGTATAGGTAAATTTTGATATTCCATTATTTAAAGGACTGATAGATGTGGATGTTTTAGATAAATGGTTCAATTTGCTCGAAGGGTATTTTTCAGTCCACAATTTTTTTGATAGGGAAAATATTACTTTTGCACTCCTTAAGGTCGTCCCCCATGTTAAGGACTGGTGGGATACTTACTCTGAGAAAAGGGACTCAGAGAAATCTACAATATTTGTGGTTTCCCCTACATGGGATTCCTTCTGGGATGCCATTAAAGAATAGTACTACCCCGTTGGAAGCTACGAGGACCAGTGCACTCGATGGACCACCCTGCGTCAAGAAAGGGACTAGACAGTATCATATGTCACCAATATTTTTCATACCCTATGCACCAAATTGGGTATCAAAGACTCTAAGTGACATATGGTGCTCAAATACCGTGTTTTTTTTCATAGATACATTCAAACAGAAATGGATTTTCTGGACATCGCCTCATTGGGTACAACTTATAGATATGTTGTCAAGATCGAGCAGAAATTTAATCAGAAGAGGCAAGAGTTTTGATCTGCAAACTCCTCACAGCCGAAGTAGGGAAAAAGCGACCCCAACCCACACGACAAGGGATAGAGAAAAGATATCCACTCTTAGGAAAACCAGTCCAAGCTGAAACATAATAAGGGAAATGAAAAGACAAAGAAGGACATAAGAAAATGGTGTGAATACCATAAAATCCCTTGGCACAACACTGAAGAATGTCACTCCAAGAATTCACTTGTGGTCGAGTTGAAGGTGTCTGAGTCCGAGGCCGATTCTGACTCCGAATCAAATCTAGAAGGAGGGAAGCAGATTATCGATGTTGAACCTAGTGCCACTATTGCTACCACCAAATTCCAGCCAGGGATGATTTTAAGGATGGGAATTTATTTCAAAATGTAGAAACCTTGGCGAATCTTACTACTCCTTAATATGTAAATTATAAAATGTTTGGCGATATCTTTATAAAAATATTCAAATTTCTAAGGATTTTATATAGTTTCTATAGAATTTGATCTATTTTAAAGATGAAATAATTTTATTGTATAGAATTTGGGAAAAATGGTTTTAGAAAAAATGGAAATTGGCGAATCATTTTTTGGGGGAAAGCATGGAAAATTATCCCATCTATGAAATTTAGCCCCTAAAATCATCTATGAGTCCAGCCAAGTGAACCAGAAGAACCAGAGGAAGGGGAATGCCTTTTTCACTCACAGATGTGGGTAAAGGGGGCTCCACTTCATTTCATTGTCGATAGTGGCAATCAAAAGAACTTGATTTCAACAGAGGTCATCAAGCGATTGGACCTACCGGAGACACCACACCCGCAACCCTACACCATCAACTAGCTTCGCAAAGGAAGAAATCTTTGTGTCATCCAACAGTGTCGTCTGCCCTATGGAATCAATCCTTTCAAAGATGAGGTATTGTGTGATATTTCTCCCCTTGAATTTTGTGATGTTATTTTAGGAAAACCATATTTGTGGAAGCGTCATGTTGTGTATGAGTCTAGAACTTGCATTGTTATTATTACTTTGGGTATACAATTTTACAGGATACCAGAGGTAGCGTCATCTACTGTTATTTATTTAATCTCTTTTAAGTGCAGTAAGGTCATTTCACAGACCAGGAAGTTTGCCTTCTTTGTGATCCGTGCTCACAGTAAGAAGAAGGTCACTGCCACATCTGTGGCCTCTACACATAGCCTCTCTTTGCAGCAGGAGTAAGTGGATGGGATCATGGAAGAGTACAGAGACATATTCTCCTCACCCACTAGGGTACCAATGCACTACCAATTCAAACATCCAACTGATCTGACCCCCAATGCACCTCTTCCTAATGGATCATTCTATCGTCTCTCCCTGATTGAAAATGACAAAATCAAGTGTCAGATCCAAGAACTTCTTCAAAATGGGCACTTAAAACCCATCTCCTCCCCTTTCGGAAGCCCGATTGTACTGGTGCAAAAGAAGGACGGGACCTGGCGACTCTGCATTGATTACAGAGAATTAAATAAAATCATTGTTAGGTGTTGGCCCTTGATCAAGTTTTGAAGAATACTTGATCATAATTGACCACTTTTGGGACTGCGACAGCTTGCCAAGGAAGGAGCGCAACGCGAAGCGGAAAGTAAGGAAGCAAGACCTATTTTTGGGTCCATTTTAGGGTTTTGGGTTGATGTAATGGGAAAGGGATGTCAGCCTGTGGGTTTACCCACATTTAGGCCCATTTTGTAACCTATAAATAGGCAATGTAAATAGGGGAGAAGAGGGAGAAAGGCAGTAGTAATAGTAATGTAGTACATCTATGTGATGTATGACTGGAAGCTTAGTGCTAGTAACTAGATCTGTGTGATTAGATGTATCTTAGAGTGCTCTATGCATGAGATCAGAAAGATAAGTACAGTTAGGTGTAGTCTTGTGCTGAAGAGCAAGGAAGAAGGATCTAGCGAGCTGTGCAGATCTTCTATCCTATGCAAAATAAGGGTCATTGACGCTCTGTGTTGTAACTGCTTGACCAAGATAATATAAAGAAGACTTTGTGGATGTAGCCCCAGGATGGGGGTGAACCATGGTAACTGTGTGTATAGTGCTTTGTGCTTTGCTTTAATGTGTTTATCTCTTTCTTGGCTAAGTGCTTGATGTGATTAAGTAGATCTAGTTATGCTCTGTGCTGATGATATATGAATGAATGTTAGATTTGATATATAAGATGCTTAGTGATTGATCTATTGAATCTAACATATATTTATGTGGCTAAGTACTGAATCATCCTTAGTATAAGTATTCATTGTGATGCTCTGTGCTTTTGGTGAAGTGTATTAATGAATGTATGTTAAGGAATAATTGATGCTAAGTGCATTGTAAGCAAGATAATCACAGATCTGTGTCCCAGCTAAGGTTGTAGACATCTGAGTCCTGCAACCAACCCTTCCTCTACCTTGAGTGAGACTTCATCTGCTTTGCCGGTGTTGTCGAAAGGGCCAGTAGTTAGGGTTTTGTTGGTGCACTCTTGAGCATTGAACCCTGGGTCTGCCCCTGTGCCAACAAATGGTTCCGTTGCTGGGAACTGAAACTGTGATTGTTGGGAACTAAAGAAGAAGAAGCCTCATGAAAAATAAGCTCTGTGCATAGATCTGTTTCCCTAGTGCATAGTGTTCTGTTTGACCTGTGAAGCTTTGTGCCAAGAAAGACAGGTCAGAACTGAAGAAAAGAGGTCAGATCTGAAGAAAAGAATTCAGATCTATGAAGAAAGAGGTTAGATCTACAAGAAAAAGGTAAGATATGTAAGCTATGTTCTTTGATAAAGGTAAGAATAGTTAAAATTCTTAGATATGGAGGCTTTGTGCTCTATAGAAGTAAGATAAGTGGAATTTTTTGTTTCTAAAGCATGGATTTAGGTATGTTTGATAGATTTTGTCTTAGCTTCAAAACTAGGGCAGTAATATATGAAAGAAAGTTTGATATGAATAGATCTAATAAGTATAGTGATAGATATGTTATACCTATGCATCGAAAGAATGTTTGGACTAACAAGTGGATGCAAGATCCTAGAAAGAGTTTTTTGCAGGCTAGTCACCATGATCCTAGTGCGTAGTATAGAAGGAGTTGGGGAACATCTAAACAAAAAAGAGGATTAACCCTCTATTATAGTTGCAGAAGACCAGGACATCTTGCTAAGGAATGCCCTGGGAGAAGACCTAGTTGCCTCTTTTGTAAGGCTATGGACCATGAAGTATTGGATTGCCCTAGAATGATTGCTAGGCTTGAGAAGTTGAATATGGAGCAAGCAAACCCTGAAGGAGATCAAGAGACCAAGATTATAGTAGAAACCCAGAAAGAATCAGAAAAGATATTGCTACAGATGAAAGATACCTTGAATGACCACCGACATGTTAGGCTATTAGAGATATTCAAAGGAAAGGAGAAAATCGAAGCAAGAATAGGGGACTTTGACATTGACCGTACTCTTGATGAAGAAACACAAGTGAACATTATGCCAGAAAGAACTTGGGAAGCTATAGGAAATCCTGCCATGATCCCTTCCCTAGGAGGAACAAGTTTATTTAGAGGAAAGCTAGTAAACCTATGTGGAAGGCTCGCCCAGATACCTATGACTGTCAATGGAACTTCTACAGAGGAAGACTTTGAGATCATAAAATTTGTTGAAGACAACGCCCCGTTTACCATGCTCATAGGGAAACCTTGGATTGATAGAGAACAAGCCAGATAGAAAGAAGAAGAAAAGGTTTTGGAACAAAAGAAGCAAGAGTTAAAAGACTTTATGACCAGAAGGATCGCGCACTTGATTGAGGAATAGAAGAGAAGATCGTAGATATTCAATATTAGCAACTCTGATGTCGAAGCTAAGAGAACACTTGAGGATCTGCAGAAGATCGAGTTACCTATTTTTGATACAGAAGAAGTATTATCAAGGAACCCTAGGAAAGACTTTCAACAACACGAAGTAACTAAGACCACAAAAGATAAATATCAGAATGGTAAAATCATTACTAAGACAAAGCTCACTAGGAAGAAGGCTGGGAAGTTAAGAAAGAAAAGGGATAATATTGTAAGGTTACAAGAGGTTCTAGAGGACACTTCGCAGCAAGAAGAATTGTAGAATTGGAGGTTCGCCGAGATATCATAACAACGACATAGAGTAATTTTCCATGATGAAGCAATATAGCCATTGGAACCGATATACCCGTTCGAACGCCACTCTGAACAGATCGAAAAGCAGTTATGGGTTACCACTAGACCATTGGATAGCACCAGAATGGATAGAACGGAGTTAATGAAGGCTCCATGTCCATTGCAAGTAGACTATTGCTGAGATTGCCTACTGAACCCATCATTCCATGCATCAAGAATACTTTTTTCTAACTAAGAATTTGAGCGCGAACCCTAAGATTTACTTACCCTGAGATCATTTCCTTACTATTCACTATAGTCTCTGAATTTCATTTGCACCTGAGCCAGCTGACCCAAGTTTGTATGTCGGACGAGCTCAGCGCTGCTGAGAAAATTGTTGAAGAATTTCTAATTGATTTAATGAATGAGAGAGTCATGTCAAAATGCAGAATGTCTATAGGTGTACAGGCATCATCCTCGGGTGCACTACCAGCTTCCCCCTCTACTGCTCGAGCATGACCATCCCGAACGCCTTCGAAAAGATGATCTAAGCTCGAAAACGACTTCTCCACTGTGAAGATGATCCCAAGCATCTTGCCTAAATATATCCTACCACTAAGTGGAACAGTGAATCGAGACACTGTGCCCAGAGACTTCGATTATGCGTAGTTCATTTTGACCAGGAGAAGCTCACCATGCTCAAATTTAGCGATTTTAACCTTGGATATCACAACATTTACAGTATGTTATTCCCACACAAGTATTTGACTATTAAAAAAGGAAAGAACCCCAAGATTGTACCGCAACAATGGACCCTTAACCTTGCACAGTCAACCCTCCTCAACGTAATGAAGATTCCACATTTCGGGAGGCATCAAGAATTCAATGCATGCATTAGACTATTGTTGTCCTGCTACCATGGAAGATACCTATGGTTGGACCATCGTATCATTGTGGATCCGATTCTGATCAATCAGATCACTGGGCTAAGCATGTAGGGCCCTGACCCGCAGGAATTTTACCCTGGAAAGACCGTAGATCGTGCCCTCGCTCAATGAATAAAAGAAACATATGGCTATCTGGAGAAAGGCACGTAGAGTTACAAGGTAGCCTCCATTGAGAATGCAGTAGTGCACTTTGGTTGCCAGCTGATCGCAGGAAAGTTAATCCGAAAAAACAGACCTACATAGGTGACCAGATTTGTAGTTGACCTTGCAGGGAAGTGCACAGAGGGACTACAAATGAACTGGGAAAAATACCTTATAATTCAACTAGATATTGACTGTAGACAAGTGCAGGACCAAGGGTATGAGTTCCACTTTAGCTATTTGCTCATACTCATCGCTTTCATCGCGTGGGAACTACTCGAGGGAGCCATGTTTCCGGAGATCGAACCCTTCGAACCATTGGTCGTGAAGTTCTGTATGCTGTGGTAATCTAGTGACATGAACAAACAGTGGTAGTCCAATGTTGTCTTCCACGCTTACTACACTTAGTTGAAGAATTCCATTCAGTTTACAGCCCGCATTACACCCAACACGCTTCATAGGTTTAGACCTTTGATGAAATTCAGCACAGATCGTCACTTCACCTACATCACAGTGCGCGTAGATGAGTAGAAACAACAAATCTAGTCATATTACAAGCTGACAGAAGATGACTTGGAGGATATTACCAAGGAATGGTCGGCATTCCTCCTTGTTGTAGCAGACCCCGCAAATATGTCTAACGTAGATAGCCCTGAAGCTATGTCGGATACACCAGGACCGCACAAGACTAAGAAGGATGTGGAGGTCCAAGATATCCATAGCACATCCACGAAGACTGCTTCGCTCTCACCTGTGAAGGGAGGTAATGATGAAGAACTAGGGGGCACAGAAGTTGAACAGAGCAAAGGCGAGGTTACTCCACCTAGGGATGAGGAAGATCCCTCCAAGAAAAGGAAGATTACCCCACCAAAGCCCTCATCCAGAAAGAAAACTAAGGCCTAGCGAGCTGCGC
>JASDQU010206331.1:0-22174 GCA_032191745.1 Picea mariana
GGGGTAAACTTTTGATTTTAAGAATTACATTTCAACACTTGTAAAAGGCGGCTCCAATAGGTACCACAATCTTCTCTAGTCTTTTTCTTTTCTACTTGATCATGCTGTAGCTTCAATTTACCTGATGCAATCATGTTCCCTTCGATGTCTATCGCATCATCCTGCATTATAAGTAGAGTAGGAAATCCTCTCTCCCTCAATACCATGGAAAAGTCAGCATCGAATGCACCAACGTATGTGACTTTGGTTGTTGGTTGTGAAGGCTTTATATCTCTAGGGATCTTGTTATATAACTTGTTAAATCTTCTATTTTAATCAACAAAAGGCTCATTAGCTCTCTTCTTAAGCGAGCCAAATTCAGTTAGGTAGTATAAATCGTCTCTTTTTTTACCCCATTGTCTCATAAAAGCAAATTCTAGAGCCTGCCAGCTATCAATTGAAGCAATGGGAAGTTCTCTGAACCATTTTYTGACATCTTCCTCTAAAGTTTGGAAAAAAAACCTCATGAAGACATTGTCATGCTCCACAAACAGGTTGTCTATGAAGTCTTGAAAGGAAACTCTRTGTTCCTCAACGGAATGGGTTTTTTCTCCATCATACTTGGGCAAAAGATTCAAGTAATTCTCAAGGAGATCATAAACATGTTGGGGTAAATTCAATGGGCCATATCTCGCAGTGACCCAAGGGTTTAAAGGTGGTGGGGGAGGCTAATTTGCCCCTGCTCTTCCTCCACCTATGCCATCCATAAGGTTTTGCAAGATGAAGTTATTAGCCTCGAAGGATAAAGGGGCTACGAGATCTTTCAAGAAGGGTCGCAAGGACGAACTCAATTCTTGACTGAATTCTAGGGGTGAATTTTGTAGATCTATTAAAGGTTATGGGGGAAACTTTGAAGCAGAGTGAAAATCTAAAGGAATGTCAATTAGATCTACATATTCAATGCTTCTTTGAATAGCAAAAGGAGATGTTTCTAAATTAGTGTTACCTGAAGAAGAAGACATTTGGCGTTCTCTAATGTTTCTCTAGGTCACGAGCTTTTCTGGATTTGAGTATATTGGAACCTGCTCAGGATCAAGGTTACTTCTGGTGTGTCTTCTAATGAATGCCAAATTTTCCTTCTATGGAGTCACCAAGTGAAATGTTAACAACCAAATGTTTGAGGCTTGTTCACCATTAAGGATAAGAGCTTACAATGTCGTATCCCAGGGAAAGATGTCTTCAAATTTCGTTACCTAACAACAACACCATTTCAGATGTTATCCCTCGAGATGTTCCAAGATGTCAATGGAATAATGTTGAGGCACCCCAGGGGCTAAGACTCAAGGTGAGTCTTAAAGCCATGCTTGCAATAAGGAAAAGTGTGCAAATTTAGTAAGTTTTTTTCTCTCTCTTTCTCAAAACTCTCGTCCCTTAAACAGTCTCATCTCATATATTAAAAACTATCAACTCCAAGAGGCATATGTCCATGAGTGTTTCAGAAAATTTATATTTAAAGGTGGATGAAATGGTGAATTAGAAGAAAAACAAGACAAACATATAAGGCACTGCAAAGAATGAATCTTATAGCTTATAGAAATAGAATAATGTGTTGAGCAATTAAGAATTCAGCAGTTCTAACACATGTAAACAGATCAATAAAGCATGCTTCAAACAGTTACACATCTTCAAATATTCAAATACATGGAGGTACCCTCTGCATATCATTTAAACATATGAATAAATGACAAGAAATAGTCATTTGTTAAGAGGAAATCACTTATATGCCATGGTTATACATCACACAATAACACTGAATTTGTTGCATAACCTGATACTTGAGCTTTTATTAATGGGGTCTGATACAAGAAGCCAGATGAGAGGGGTGACTTTTACAAGAACACATACACAAAAAAAAGGAAGAATTACAATCTAAAACATAACGCAAGGGATGAATCTCTTGATGTCTGCTGCTTTTACTATATGTCTGTGCTTGAGGCTTGTGATTAAACAACTTTGGTTGTAAGAGCCTCTTAAATTCCCCAAAGTGTCGGCCCTAAGAATGAGTGTCTTATATTTCTTTATAGAAGTCTTCATTTGTGAGAAAACCATTCATTTGATCCAATACTGCTTCTTGAAACTAAATACAGCTCGCCTTATGTCTCTATCTTTTCCATCTTCGGCCTTATAACCTCAACCAACAAGCATATTGGTGGTGGGGTCAAATATGGCACTAACACAGCCAACACAAGTAATTGCAAAAAATATCAACATCAATGGGAGGAGTGTTAAATAGAATAGAGATAACATATACAAACTTAATCCACAACACTCCTAGAGTTTAACAAACATTTCAACAAACTAACTTGGATGGAGTTTTTCAACAAACTTAACAGATATAAATGATGCAGTTGTTGTAGATTTTGCTCAACAACTCTATAAGAATGTCTCGATAGTTCAAGGGTTGATGGTCAAAGTAACAGTTAAAACCACTACAGAAGCAATGGGCCTTTCAACAACAGGGGAGAAATGGTTCAAAATCATTAAGGACTCCTTGTATGAAAAAATAAGTTTCTTTTAGGTTAGAGAGATGGTAGAAGGCACAAGAAAGGGTGTGAAAAGAGACACAATGTCAAGGTCGTGGGACCAAGTGGCCCTGCATATTATTAGATGCATTATTTGTGAAGACTAGAACAATATTGTGTTGGCCCATCACTTCAAATTTCTAGACCACCTAAGGTATCGAAAGCGTATTAGCATTCCCTACTATTTGCTAAAGTCATTACAGAAGATGGTTGCATATGTAGAAGCATGAAGAGAATCAATCGTAGGACACCATGGCCAAATCAAGTTGTTGATTGTAAAACAACCCTATGTCACCTAGGATATGTTTGTTGGCCATTTGAAAGGGACCATGGAGACAACACAACTTGTTGGAGAATCGTCGCAAGCCACAACATTAACCCCAAGATTAACAATTGAGTAAATCCCACAAGTTGTTGAGACTGGGTAGGTTGCTAAGGAAATGATTGAAGAAAGCAACAATAAAGGATGCAAAAGAAGCAATAGAAGGGCACATGAGACATCACAACTTGCTAGAGAAATGTCGCAAGTTGCAACACCAACTCCAACAATAATAATTGAAGAAATCCCACAAGCTACTGAGCCTAGGCATGTTTCTAAGGAAGTGGTTGAAGCAAGTAGCAACAAAAGATGTAGAAGAAGTAGCCGAAGATCTCCTCAATCTACTCTAGAGCCAAAATAAAAAGTTTGAAAGATTGCAAAAGAAGGGTCTTCAGTGAAAACTAAATAATCCAAATTTTGGACTCTCCTCGGTAGAAAGAAACTATTTCTCCATAGGGCTCACTATCATTGAGGGGATAGAGGAAATCAATAGTCAACCAATGGAGAAAACACCACTAAAGGAAAGTGCTAGTAGTTGGGATGCTGAAAAAAATAAAAAAAACAAAAGAGTAAGAAGGTTTGCATCAAGCAGGTTTCAAGCAAGAATCCCAATGCATGTTGCAACAATAAACTCAATTGAAGTACTTATGAGGTAGGTGCATATTTCCCAAGTAGAAACAGCGAAATGGAAACATGAAGTTGAAGCCAGAATTTAGGACGTTATTTCTATCTATGAACATCTCTAGGTAACTACTAGACTAGAACAGTTGTTTGCATTAACCTTAATTGAATATAATGAGAATTTAGAATGCATCAAATATGAGAATATCAAATTGACGATAGATCTATTAAAAGAAATGCAAGAGACCACTAAAAAGGTTGAAGAGTTAGCCAAGATGATAGACACGTGTGAAGAAATCACCAAGCACATTGATCAGATGCTAACATGCAAAACTCCTGCTAGGGTTTATGCATTGTACCTCAAAGAATAGTCGCACAAGTTTCAAATTGAATGTTGTGTCTCAATGATAAAAACAGATTTGCAAAATCCCTAGGCATTCTATAATGTGTATTTTTATATCACTCTAGAGAGGAGAAATCTCCTTTGTGAATTATATTTACACAATTGTGTTCTGCAACAAAGGTTGAGATGGTCTCCAAACCCTTACATTGGAAATGTACAATTGAGAGCCTTCATGTCTTGGCTAGAGAATGAGTACCAGATTCTCCATAACAAAGCACTATGAACTTGAAGAAAGGAATGCAGCACTACAAATAAGAGGTGGATTCAAACCTAGGAAAGTTTGGAGGAACCACATCCAAGTGATAATATACCCACTTGCCCATCCAGGGTTGGAGAGGAGGCAATTATAGGCTGCAATAGAATGCAACACACCCATCAGCACTTCTAGGGAGGAAGCATTAAGACAGATAGAGGTAAGATTGCAGGAATTGATAGAGGAATTGCAGTAGAAAGAACCACACTCACTGCCTGGGCTAAGGATAATTCTCTATGGAGCTGAATTATACATTGAAGGTATTTGAAAAAACACCTCCAGCTAGATAGGTCTAAAGTACAGGTTCCCTCTCTTGCTACATCATATTCTCTACTTTAGAAGGGTTAGGTGAACCTAACATTGATGCTAAGAAGGTTAGGTGGGAGATTGTGAAATTTTCAGGGTATCACAACAAACAAAAAGAGGAATGCAACGCACCCATCGGCACTTCTAGGGAGGAAGCATTAAGACAGATAGAAGTAAGATGGCAGGAATTGATAGAGGAATTGCAGTAGAAAGAACCACACTCACTACCTGGGCTAAGGATAACTCTCTATGGAGCTGAATTATACATTGAAGGTATTTGAAAAATCACCTCCAACTAGATAGGTCTAAAGTACAGGTTCCCTCTCTTGCTACATCATATTCTCTACTTTAGAAGGTTAGGTGAACCTAACATTGATGCTAAGAAGGCTAGATGGGAGGATGTGAAATTTTCAGGGTATCGCAACAAACAAAAAAGACCTACCCCATGGCCTATGATGTAAGGACTAAGTGCTATGTTGCACAATTTGTTATGGAGGACATAAGTTTATAAATCCAAAGTCCTCAACAACAAGAGAAGAAACATCATCAACAAGGGAAGCAAAAATAGAGTCCCCAACACCAAGGGAAGAAGTCTTTGTAGCAACAACAATGAGAATAGAGTCATCAACAACTACAGTACAAAAGATATAATCATCAATTGCAACAATACTCAAGATTGAGTCAGAAACTACTAAAATTGAAATAGAATCTATAGCAGAAACATAGGTTGAAGTAGAATTAGCAACAACAACAGAACAAACAGAATTGACAACAATAGCAAACAAAAAGGAATCAAAGAAGGTTGACTAAGCGGTGGTCAACAAGCAAATCATTGCCATTCACTTTTTGTTCCTTTTTTCGCCTTCCTTTTTGCATGAGGTTGTGCAAACCTCAAAGTCTGGGGGTATGATTGGCTCCTAAATTAGCCCATCTTTATCCATTTTGTATAACTAATTACCCCTAGAACATTGATGTTTTGTTCATTATTTGACGTAACACTTGTTGAATTGACCAATTCTATTTGACGTAGTAGTGTTTCAAGATTGGATTAAATCATGTATGAGGGTATGGAATTGACCTTTAATCAAGAACACCAAGTCCTCTACATACCTCGATTTTGATGGTGTTGATTGTTGGACTCATTTGTCCTGACCTTAGTAAAAATGTACACTTCACTCAAGCCAAAACCATTGATTAGGCATGTTAGGCTTTCTACCTCATTTTAATGCTTGGATTAGCCAATTTCATCAAAACTGGAGGGTGTTGACATGAGCAACAACAAGGTGGATGGACATGGATCTACAAGTAGCACCAAACATTAGTACCAATGTCCCTAGAGGATCGAGGTAGAGGGTGCTACTGATGATGAAGATCCAAATATAGGGGATGACTTGGATGATATGTCGTTATTTGTTGTGGCGTGATGTTAACTGGACCCTAGATGCCATTTAGGGCCTCGATGTTTATGTATTTTGCTTCAAATATGTATTGCATTCAGTGTTATTTTCTTATATTCACCCTCACATGCTACTATACATTAGAAAACTTTGCATATTTTGTGTCTAATGGTTTAGATTTACATGTTAGGCTTTCTACCTGATTAGGCATGTTAGTCTTTCTACCTCATTTTAATGCTTGGATTAGCCAATTTCATCAAAACTGGAGGGTGTTGACTTGAGCAACAACAAGGTGGATGGACATGGATCTACATGTAGCACTAAACATTAGTACTGATGTCCCTAGAGGATCGAGGTAGAGGGTGCTACTGATGATGAAGATCCAAATATAGGGGATGACTTTGATGATGTCGTTATTTGGTGTGGCATGATGTTAACTGGACTCTAGATGCCATTTAGAGCCTCGATGTTTATGTATTTTGCTTCAAATATGTATTTGCATTCGGTGTTATTTTCTTATATTCACCCTCACTTGCCATTATACATTAGAAAACTTTGCATATTTTGTGTCTAATGGTTTAGATTTACATTGATGTATATGAATATGTTATTTTTATCGAAATTTGAATATTTTATGTATGTTTTGGTCAACCGATTTTGCTTCTGGTTTTTTCCTGATTCCTGTTTGGGGCCAACCGGTTCTATTCTGGTTCCAATTTTGATAACAATGGGGAGGGGTCCTTGTAGATAAGAGTTGTCATACATGATTGTGCAAAACCTAAGATATCCACAATGTGGATGAGGAAAAACCCTTAACCATCTTTTTTGTTTTTTCCCTCTAGTCAAGTCTACCTAGGCATGGGCCGACTCTGTGTCAGCAATATCTAACTGTCTTCCCCACCTGTAACATTGCCTTGTTTCACTCTGCATGGATGCTTGTTAGGGTTGAGCTGTTGTATGAATACGGAAGAGATGCAATGATGTTTCTTTTAACATTGTTATCTGATTGCAAGTATTTTTTTGGAATGATGGCATGCTAATGGGAGCCAGTATATCCTTGCAGATCATTGTTCAGGCTTGGAAGGGTCAAGTCGAGATGGAGCACCCACAGTGGAATTTAGAGTATTGTGGCAGGACCCTGTGCCATGCACAAAGAGCCACCTAGCTCTTCTTAGCCTACCTCTACTAGTTCACACAGAGGAGATAGTGGGCCCCACCACCACACTGGCAGACATGTATGATAGCATTGTGAACATGGAAGGAGTTAGCCCCCAGCACCATCACCCAATGATACACTTTCTGACTATCGCCTTGACCATCTTTGAGGGGCCCGAGTCCTCAGAACCTGCTAGCAATGGATGGGAACCTATGCATATGCAGCATCTCAATGCCGATCTCAGTAATTAGACGGGGCCCTCTCCCGAATGACCATAACCAGCCTCCTCCAGTAGTTGGCATGGTCACTTCATAGTGCTTTCTGATTGGGCTTCTACACTTCTACCCTTTGTCTTTTATCATTTCATGCCTTTGGTTTTTAGAGAGTTTATGACATTATTACTCTGGGTGCTTTGAAGCCAGCCCATGATTTTTGTTTTCAGTATCCTGCTTGTTGCTGTTTTGGCATAAGCCAATCCATGATTTTTGTTTTCAGCATCTTGCTTGTTGGTGTTTTGGCATAAGCCAGCCCATGCAAGTTTTTTTCTTTTTGAGCTATGCTTGTGGAGGTTGCATGCACGGCCCACTTTTTGTATTAAAGCCTTGTATACATTGTTAATATATATAGTTAAAGGAAGCCTCAATTCAGAAAATTCTTCTAAGGTCAATTCTATCATGGTGAGATATTGACAGTTGCATGCAGAATGTTTGAGAACGGTAGTCCATCAAGCGCTTGGAAATCTTTAAAAATCCACACCACAGCTTCATATTCACTTTCTGAAATAAATCTAAAAGAAATCTAGAAAGTACGTCTACAGAAGGCATGTTTCCCAAAATATATTCTTTTCAAATATCCCTCCTTGAATACCAAGAAGCTGTTGGCAAAATGCATGTAGCTTCCTAATTCCATCCATTTGTACTGCAGAAAACTACAAATTTACAGCAACATACTCCTACACCAAACCAATTGGATCGCAATTTTAGTCAATCCAGATCTAGCCACAAACCAGTGATATCCAAAATAGTGAAGTCTGCAAAGATTAACACATACTTCTGGCTAGAATAATGTCCTAAACATTATTAAACCCTTCGGAGAAGATTTCAGTTTTGGATCATCAATAAATTTTGTCTCTCCAACAAATAATAAGTGAAGAACGCAAGATGACCAATTTCTAACAAATCAGTCAGCAAAGATATGATTGTCAAAAACATTTGATCTACACAATAACAGAGAGAGCTCAATCCAGTGCAAAAATTACACCATCAAAAAATGGTCCTGACCAGTAGGGTAATTCACAAAGAGAGCAGAACAAGAAGAGACTTGTGTTAAAACCAATGGTGTTAATTACATTAGTCTCAACAAACTAGCCTAATCCACAAGCATAAACTGAAGTTTGAACTGGGTTGGCCTACAAATTCATCCTTCTTCTAATTAACCAACCAAACCAGAATGATACAATTGATGATAGCAGTCAATCTGCAGAGCAAAAGACAGAAGAAGCCTATGAAAGTCACACCTAGAAAGGTAATGCAAGCATGAGCCAAAGCAGAAAAGACAATACATGAACAAAATAGAATCTGGAAGGATATGTATTATATATAGTATATACCCATGAGTTTACTTACATAAGACTATCTCAAGCTAGCCCAATTCAAATTTCACACATCCCAAACTAGGCTTGTCTGCAAACCCAGACCAAACATGAAATCCTCCGAGAACAGTAGGATTTTGAGCACTCCAATACCTGTACAGTTTATAGTGCAGTTTCCATCTTGATACGAGATAAAGGTTTTGTTATGGGTTGTAATAAAATCTAGGTTAGGCCTTAAATATCAGTCTAAACTCTGTTTGATCAAGTTATTTGTCATATTAATTTCCTGGTTGGGGTCAGAAGGAAACTGAAGCAGGCCAGTTTGTTTTATTTCATATTCCTTGTACATGTTTCCCCGTGCTTAGATTGCAATCATAGCAAGTGATTCTATCTTGATCGACGTGTTTCCCCGTGCTTAGATTGCAATCATAGCAAGTGATTCTATCTTGATCTTGATCACAATATTCCCATCAACAATTTCAAATGAGAAAAAGGTAGCACATACATGTTTATTTTGCCAGGCACTTTCTCATCATAGTTCAGAAAGAACATTATACCCTTTGCAGCAGAATCCATGAACAGTTGTTTGCTGCCCAAGCCAAAGAGTTGTCTGCAATAATAAAACAAATGAGTTGAACTCTAAAGCACAGATTTCTATGAACAGACATATTTGTCAAAAACAATCTTTATTAGATGATCTAGAACCTTGCCTGCCACATGTGTTATAATTACCTGTTTCTTTCCCCTTCATTTCCTCTCAAGTGCCACTAACTGTAAATTTGACATTAGCAGGGGTCTCCTTAAGACTTTTCATAAATAAATCATGCGAGCCCCATCAATGCGAGAATTCACTTTGGCAAGATCATTAATACAGATTATCATCTTGATCGATGTAGATAAACCATGATTTAACACCAATCTCATCATGAACATTTAGCCTTATCACCAGGCTGGTGATGCAGCCCTCAAAAGATACGGAAGTCTAACATTTACTCTCAATGGCACAATGTAACTAACATCAGGGGTTGATGTCCTTTTGAAATCTGATACACCTCCAGCATCATTTTATCAAAACTGACTAATCAACTTGACTTCTTGACTACTTAGGATAGAGTTTACTGCCGGAGAAAAGGCCCAACACACTAGTCTTTTTTGGATTACTCTTTTCTCCGGTGTTACTGAGACCACTTATAAGAGCCCAATATGTTCCAAAATCTGGTACATAACCCCTTTGCTGCATATCATTCAAGAGTTTACTTGCTTCCTCGGTCTTATGCTCTTCACAATATCTACCAATCAAAGCACGGTAAGCAATGTCACTCGGGGTTAGGCCACATTCCAGCATTTTATTGTAATACTCAATTGCCTCTTCTGTTCTCCTATCTTTGCAAAACTCACAAATAATAGCACTGTAGGAATCAGCGCTGGGCATTAATTCCTTCTCCTGCATTTCTACAAGTAAGCTAAGAGCTTTGTCCAGTGCACTTTGTGCACAAAATGTACATATTAACAAATTGTAGCTACCATCACTAGGGGTGCTGCCGTTCTTCAACATCATATTGAGCATATCAACTGCTCTACCCAAGCTTTTATGTTTACAATATTGTTTAATTAGGAGATTACAACTGACATCATCCGGAATGAAGCCCCTTTCTGACATTTTTTGTAAAAAATTATCTGCTTCCATTATCCTGCCTGCAGTGCAAAGCCCTTGAATCAAGGCATTAAGAGAAACACTGTCTGCCTCATGGCCTTTTTTTTCCATTAAGTTGTGCAGCTCCAGAGCTTTGTTGATAGCACCATTACTGCATTGATAATTGATGAGCATGTAGTAACTGTAATTGCTTGGGAAAAGATCCTTCATTAGCATTGCACTCAAGAGTTCCAAAGCTTTAGATGCATTTCCTTCTTTCAAGTGGCCAGCAATTAGGATACTATAAGTAGTTCGATCAGGAGATAATCCCTTTTCCTGCATTTCATTTAAAAGCTTCTGTGCACGTAATATACTGCCTACCAGGCAGAGGGAACTGACTAGAATATTGTAAACCACAGTTCCTGGAAATAACCCTTTACTTACCATTTTTTCTCCTAACTGTAATGCCTCTTGTAGCCTGCCTTTAGAGCAAAGGCCTCTTATCATCTTTTTGCATGTTGAAAGACAGGGAGTGAAACCTTGTCTTGACATTTCATGTAAAAGTTCCATGGCCTTGGATACATTGTTTTCCATGCAGTGTCCCTGAATCAAAGCATCATATGTATAGTCTTCAGCAAAGACAGATCTCATCTTCATTTCTTTTAACAGCAGTGTTGCTTGTTGTGCCTTCCTTGTTTTGCAAAATTCATAGATAAGAGCATTGTATGCAACAACACCAGAGATATATCCTTTATTCAGCATTTCATCTCTTAACCTGAAAGCTTCGTCCACCCTATCTTCCCTACATAAAATAGGGACCAACATTTTGAAGGTGTTCAAATAGGGACGCAGATGTTTCAGCAACATCAAATTGAGAAGTGCCAGTGCATCAGTTATCCTCCCTTCCTTGCAATGCCCTTTAATCAGATGGTTGTAAGTGTCAGAATCAGGCACCAAATTCCTTTCCAGCATTTCGTTCAGCAGCATAGATCCAATCCATGTGTTGCCTGTGTCACAGGTCTTGCTAATAAGTATGTTGCAAACAGATAATTTTTTAATGCAGCTCTTCTCCAAAACCTCATCCATCAACTTTAATGCCTCAGGCAGCATGCTCCCACTGCAAAGACTGCCAACTAATTTTCTATAAATGTTAAAATCAGGAACCCAACCATTGCATATTGCTGAATCCCAAAGTGTCAGAGCTTCACTTATTTTTCCTTCTTCACCTAAACCTGTCAAAACTGTGGTGTATGTAATATTGTCAACTTGCAGTCCCCTCTCTAACATTTCCTCTAACAGTGATACCCCATCCATTGCCATCCTTTGCTTGCTCAGAGCAGTGATGAGGACATTGTAAGTAGCCAGATCAAGTTGAAAACCTACATCCAATGTTTCATCTAACACCTTGAGTGCCCATTTAACTTGGCGCCGGATACAAAGAATTTTGATTATTGCAAAGTAAGCATGAGGAGTGGGTACCTGACCCCTCTGCATCATTTCACTCTTAAGTTTCATGACATCCTCTGTGCTTCCCTTTATACACGCTTGCTGTATAAGCATATCAAAATCAGGAAGCATGGATCTGTCTAGCATTTCAGCTAGGTCCTTTTCAGCCTCAGTGCCTTTTTCCTCCAGGCACAGCCCACCTAAAGTGGTATAACTTACTACTTCAGTAATACCAGTGTGGACATCCCTCTCCAGCTTCACTCCAACATTCTTGAGGCCAGACGCAGAAAAGCCCTTTACTAGAATATCGAAAATATCAGGCGTAAGACTACACCTGTTTCTCATCATCTCCCCCAAAAATTTCTTCGCTTCGTCCATATTGTGCTCCTTGCAGAATCCAGCAAGAATAACTTTGTAAGTCAATATGCTTGGCGCAACACCTCTTTCCAACATATCACACAAGACCTCTCTTGCCTGCACTGACATGCCCTTTCTGCAGAGACCAGCAATGAGAGCATTATATGAAATAGCATCAGGCCTAAGACGCCTCTGAAAAACCTCACTCACAAAATGAAAAGCATCTTTAATCCTGCCTTGCCTACAATGCCAAACGATGAGGATACTGTAAGTGATCACATCAGGAACGAAGCCCAATTGGGTCATCTCGTGAAGATACAAGCAAGCCTTGTCTAAATCCCCGAGTTTACACTGAGCAGAAATGAGTTTATTGCAAGTAGAAGCATGCGGCGCAAGGCCTTGTTCTGACATATAAGAGAGCAGTTGCAGAGCCTCTGGAATGTTGTTATTATTGCAATGGGCATCAATGAGGGCATCAAAAGCAATAGGGTCAGTACTCATACCTGATTCCACCATGGACTTAAGGGCATCTTGGGCCTTCTTCAACTGTCCGTCTTTATGATATGCTTCAATCACAAGACTCAGAGTATGATTATCCACATTCAAACCCCTCTGCAACATGTCCTCATACAGAATTGTAGCCATTCGGGTCCGCCTGTTATTGATGACCGAATTGAGAAGAGCATTGTAAGAAGGCAGGGATAGCGAAGGAGCCCTGTTATAAGTGGCCATGGCGCCATCCACATCTCCAATCCGAATGTATTTATTAACGAGGAGATCATAGACGTGGGGACTTACCGGCTCCTTCATCTGTTGAAGACACGCATTGCTGTTATCTGCATCTTTTTCTGCTTCTAAGGTATTTTCTGTTTTCTTGTCCCTTGTATCTTTGAAAAATTTTGCAGCAACTGTTTTTCCAATTCCCTTCCAGTCAGTATTTGCTAGGGAGCTACAATTGAGCCATCTGCGAGCAAGGCAGTCTGTAAACATTATATTGCATCGCATCCGCCATCACAAACCCATCTACAAATTTCCAGCTCGTAATTTTTAAAAATTAGATTCTTGAAGGGCTTGGATGAAGGCACTCGGAGTTCGGTAACAACGATTCGCAAAACACCTACAGCGATGAATTCGAATATGGTCGAAAACCCAATTGGTGAATAGTGGTGAATTCAAATAGGGTACAAAACCCAATTGGTGAACGGCGTTAAGTACTACAGACAAGGTTAAACCTCGTTCATCCGGGGTTTTAGCAGTGCAGATTTTATACACATGGGTGAAGTGGCTGCTTCTCGTAGGGGCATCACAACACCTATGTGGCATATGAGAAGCATAACGTTGATTTAATTTTATTGATTTAAGGTGTTATTTAAATGTTCAACATTTTGGTATTTTTTTTCATTGGAATCCCCCAAATATAAATTTGGGTGAAATCACCAATTTTTGTTATTTAAATTGCATTTTTAATGTATCAATAGATTATGTGTTGGAAAAAAAAATTAGGTGTTCAAATTATATATACTCAAGCACTTAAATCTATTGTTTTAATAATTTATGGTTGAATTTCGAACAAAATCGACTAGAAAATATGCTCAGAAAAGAGTCAAAACGTAAAGTTGAATGTGTTTATCGGTTTTGTTGTATGTATGTGCACGTGATCCCTGGAACCCTCCATCAACATACACTTGAAAGGTTCATAAGCGAGTAGTAAGTCATGGAATG
This sequence comes from Picea mariana, assembly GCA_032191745.1. Classification (NCBI taxonomy): domain Eukaryota; kingdom Viridiplantae; phylum Streptophyta; class Pinopsida; order Pinales; family Pinaceae; genus Picea; species Picea mariana. The sequence continues at coordinate 13,766 of JASDQU010206331.1, forward strand.
CTTATGCAACACCACTCATCTAAACCTAAAGGTATTGGGGAAGGGGTCTCAATGGGTTAGTGTATAGAGAAGGGTGGAGTTACCAACTCACCTATGTAGAGGTGGAGCTTGGTATTTTATCATAAAAATAATTAGTATTGAGATATTTTGATGAAATCATAATCAATGTTTTTAGTAAAATAATTAGTGTTTCTTCTTGGGTAAGAGGCCAAACTACAATCGGGGATAGTATATGGTCTCATGTATGGGATTAAGACTAGATGCTACTATAAAGTACATGACCACAATGGAGGTAGCCTTGGTGATAACTAGAAGGGAAATTGGTTTTCTTGCAGATGTTATCTAGGCTAAAATCGTCTTTTGGTCCAGTGAGACCTAAAACTACTTTCGATTCGCTAAGAGCTCATCTTCCTTGAACGTAAGGAAACAAGGTGATGACCCAAGACCCATAAGCATTTGGCATGAGTGAAATGTTCAATAAACAAGGTATTTCCACATAAGTTGAACACCTTAAGCAACTGCTCTCACAAACAAATCAAAGATCAATACACTAGTTTATTATGTGGTTAAAACCCTCAAAGAATGATACAATCCACTACCCCAACCAACATGGCCAGTTGAAGCAACATATTAACAAAAAAGGAAAAAAATTACATACGAGTTTTTCACAATTAGTCGTTAGCAAATGAACCTCCATGTCTTTTAAATAGAAATCATGGACCAATCAAGTGCTAAGGCATGGATCAATAAAGTCACTAGTATCGAGAAGAATATGAATTGTCGGATCACTTTATGTCTAGAACATACCATGTCCGTTATATTAGATAATTACAAATGCATACTACTGCATGCTAAAGAAACACGCTTTACTTAAGACACATTAAACCAAATTGATATGAACTAACTCATAAGTGTCTAAATATCCTAACAGCGCCCCTCAAGAACAACTGGGGATAGGATTGGAGGATTTACAAAAGTGACACAATAGGAGAAAGAAGGAGGCATTAGACATTGCCCCCCCTTAATGACAATTTCATGAACTCCTAACATAGATCGAAGTTTGGAAAACTTTTCTTCTATAAGAGACTGTGAAAATGTTTGTAACTTGATCTATAGGGCAAAAGAGCACTTCAAGAAAACAATCTTGAATAAGCTTTTTGATGAAGTGCATGTGTAGTTTAATGTGTTTCTTGTGTTGATGTTGAAATACATCTTTGGTGAGCTTGATGACGCTTTGATTATCACACCAAAATGTGGTTGAATATTGTTGTTGGAATCCAAACTCAGAAAGGATCTGTTGAAGCCCCGTGGCTTCTTAACTTGCATTAGCTATTGTTCGATCATCTACTTATGCTAAAGAAATAGCAAGAATTTGTTGTTTCTTATAAGCTCAAGTGACGGGTTTGGAACCAAGACTAAAAACACAACCTATAGTAGACTTATGATCATTACGGTCGCCAACCCAATTATGGTGAGTGAAACCAACCAACAAAAGAGTTCGCTTTGAACTATAATGTATCCCAAACCGAATTGTACCTTGGACATACCGAAGTATCATTTTTGTTGCTTTCTAATGGCTCTCATGGGGTGTTTGCATATATCGAGATACAAGACCAACACCAAAGGAAATATCACAACGAGTATGAGTTAAATACAAAAGGATACTAATTGAGGGTGCAAAGTGGCATCTACTTTAGGTGTAGTACAAGTGGTAGTGAGTTTGACTCCAAACTAGAAGGGAGATGGGGATGGTTTACAATCTTCCATGTGAAAGTGACAAACAATGTCACATGCTTACTAAGACTAGGAAAGGGAAATTCCTTCCTTGATTTCCAATACTTGGAGGCCCATGAAATAGTTCGATGTCCTAAGTCTATCATTCCAAATTTCATCTTAAGGTTGGATTTCACATGGTTTAGAATTGTGGGGTCACCACCAATGAGAATAAGGTCATCAACACAGAGAACAAGTATTATGAGATGGTGACCTACTTTCTTGGTATAGACATTGGGGTCAACATGACATTTAGAAAAGTCAATGTCAAGAAGAAAGTTATCAGTTTTATCATACCAAGCTCAAGGAGTTTTCTTAAGACCATAGAGAGATTTCTTAAGGCGACAAATAAGGCTAGAGTCATTCTGAACATATCTAGGAGGTTGCCATGTAAATTTCTTCTTGAAAATACATATGTAAGTGATGAGAATTAAAGACTCGCACTAAACCAACTAGGAAAGAGAAGACAAATTTAAACAAGAAATAAATGACAATCACACATAGTACATGGATATTTTACCCTGGAAAACCAGCATTCCTTGAGCGTCTTGCTCCTTGTTGTCTTATTCATTCAATGAATAAAGAGTTACATGACTAACCTTGGTCTACACCTAAGACATGATAATCATCATATTCTCTTTCTTTACACAAGAATAACCCTGTAGCCAATTCGACCTACATCTACATGACCAACAACATCCTCTTAAAGAATATATCAAAGATTAGCTTTTACAATATTACAACATGCCTTATTTATAGGATTTACAGCATGCAAAACAATAGTTACAGATCCACGCAGATGATTGGCAACAATCTCACGAATCTCGAGATTATCTTACAGTAGACTTAAGCCAGTTTACCAGTCAACCTCTAGTTGGTCTTTAGTCAATTTTCGCTCAGCCTCTTGTCACCCGCTTCAACTTCTACTTTCTCATCGATCACTTAGACTTTTGACTTCACGGTCGATCACTTCAACCTTCGACTTGACCATCGACTCGACTTGACTCGTCGGTCGATTCTTCACCCAGTTGATCCACCTCAACTAGACAATCGGATGATTTTTCTGTCACTTCAAAGAATATAACAACCCAACATTCTCCCACTTGTTGTCTTCTTTGCTAATATAGGAGAACATGAACATCTATTCAATGACCCAAGGTAGAAATGCCCATTGCCTCTCTACACCAAGAGAACTTCACAGCACTCACAGACTTGGTCAAAGAGTTTTCTATGTTTTCCAACATGTCTATTTTCTCCGGCAGCACCTTGTTATTTTCCACCATGTCTCTCATGAAATTGTATTGTACATCAATATGCTTCATCCTGGAATGGTAAGTTAAGTTCTTTACCAAGAATATTGTGCTTTGACTGTTACAATTTATTTGCATAACTCTTTGCTCAAACTTGATCCTTGAACACAGTTGATGCAACCATAATGCTTCTTTGTTTCCATGAGTGGCTGCCATGTGTTAAGCTTTTGTTGTTGACAAGTCTACGACCCTCTGTCGCTTACTCATCCAGCTGATTTCTCTACTGAACATCTTGAACACATATCCACTGGTCGACCTTTGTCGACCCAGATCTCCAGCCCAGTGGGAATCGACAAAGCCATGTACATCTGCTTTAATGTCATCTTTAGGATTCCCTTGGTAACATATAGCATAATCTTTTGTGCCACACAAATACATGAACACTCTCTTGACAGTTGTCCAATGCTCTTTCCCAGGTGTCGACATGTTTATGCTCAATACTCCCACTGCATGAACAATGTTTGGTTGAGTGCAGACCATCCCTTACATCAAACTACCAACAACACTTGCATAGGGAACATGTGCCATGTCCTCTATTTCTTCATGTGTCTTTGGACACTATTCAATAGTTAGGTTTGCTCCCACATAAATTGGCACCTTGATTGGTTTACAATCATGTATGTTGAAATACTTCAAAATTGTTTCAATATGCTTCCTCTTGATCTCTCTTGATCTCTATTCCCATAATGAAGTTCGCTATACCGAGATCCTTCATGTTGAACTTGGAAGACAGTTGCATCTTCACCTCATTTATCATGTCCGTGTTATTTTCGATCAGCGGCATATTGTTGACATACAAAGCTACATATATGAAACACTCACCTTCTTCCTTGGAATATACACAGTGATCAATCTTGCTTCTCACAAATCCCAAACTAAGGATGTATGTGTCAAATTTTTGATACCACATCCTTGSTGATTAATTAGACCATAAATGGATCTCTTCAATTTGCACACCATATCTTTCTTTCCCTTTATTGCAAATCCTTCAAACTATCACATGTAGATTTCTTCTTTCATGTCCCCGTGTAGGAAAGTTTTCTTCACATCCATGATCCATTTGATCTATCTCAAGATCAAATGTTGCATCYATAGACATTAGTACTCCAATGGAATTTAATTTTACAACAAGGGAAAAAATTTCACTGGAGTTGACTCCCTCGACTTGGGAATAACCTTTCGCTACCAGTTGAGTTTTGAATTTCTTGACTTGATTTGTTGCGTTCAACTTTTTCTTGAACACCCACTTGCTACCAACAAGTTTCCTTCCACTATGTAATTCGACCAAATCCCATGTCTCATTCTTGTGCAAGGATTCCATTTCTTAGACCATGGCATCCTTCCAGAGTTTATCTTTTATGAACATAATATATTATAACATATTTATATTTATTATTATATATTATGTTCAACCAAGCCAGTTCACCAGGTAAATACCCAATGTAGGTAGGACAACATGTTATAATCCATAAAGGATAATATATTAAATAATAATGTATATGAATATGAGATGATGAGATACAATAAGAATGAGGGCCTTATATACCCACGCAGGGGTGCCCTTCCATGAAGAGACATGACCTTTCATTGAGAAGGTGTCTCTTCATTAATTATTCATTAACTATTATAATGTATTTATATTTATTATTATATATTATGTTTGTAACATTATCCTATGTTTAGTTGACCAACTCCCTGACCGACTTGGGCTCCTTGTTAGTGGTATTTAAGATAAAATAAGAATGAAAATAGGGTGGGCTATACCTTTTATCTTGTTTTCTTAATCATTCATACCTCCTTACAACCAAAGTCGGATGTTCTACCTTTTCATCTAATTCAGTCAACTCATTTGAATCATCTTCTTCATTCCTCCATTCAAGCACTAGCTTTTGTATTTCTTTTTCTATTTGAACCTCTTTAGACTTGGAATTTCCACCAAATTCTCTGAAGACAACATCTCGATTGTACATTGTTTTCCTTGATGTAGGATCCCATAGCTTATATCCTTTCATTTCATCCTTGTACCCAATGAAAATACACTTGGCTGCCTTCTTCTCCAGCTTGTTCCCCTTTTCCTTGGGAACATGCACAAATGCATTACAGCGAAATACTTTGAGATGCGAAAGCAAAGGATTCTTACAAAACCATATCTCATGTGGAGTTGAGTTGATTAACATTGATGAAGGAGACCTATTTATCAAATATTTTAGGGTGTCGATTGCATCTTCCCACAATTCTTGTGCAAGACTAGCACCACTAAGCATGCTCCTTGCCTTATCCATCAACATCTTTCTCATTCTCTCAGCAAATCCATTTTGTTGTGGGGTATATGGTGTGGTGTTTTGGTGTGCTATGCCACATTGCTTGCAAAAATGATCAAATTCCTTTCGACATAATTTACCACCATTGTCAATTCTCAACACCTTGATCTTCTTATATGTTTAGTTTTCTACAAGAGATTTAAAATATTTGAGTTTCTTGAAAACCTTTGATTTATTCCTCGGGAAATATATCCATGTCTTCTTGGAAAAATCATCTATGAAGAAAACATAATACATGAATCCACCAAGTGAAGGGACTGGTATAGGCCCAAACACATCACTATGAATTAATTCTAGAATCCCCTTTTCCCTTGTCGTTGTAGATGGGAACCTTACATGATTTTGTTTTCCATATATGCAATGCTCGCGAAAATCGACTTACAAATTATAATTAGGAAAACCTTCAACCATACCTTTGTTGTGCATAGATCGAAGTCCTTTTTCGTCAATGTGTCCCATCCTCTGGTGCCATAATATGGTCAGGTCGACTTGACGAAGAACAATCGAGTCAAATTGTATTGACTCAGCCTTAGTTGAGTTTATTCGAGTCGACTTCAAGAACAACAATGTTGTTGCATCTAGTCGAGTCGACATTCCCTAACAACTTATATAGGGTTCCAATCCAAACTCCTTTCATTACAACCAACACACCCCTGACCATTTTGCATGTATATTTCTGAAATAGAGTGTGCACACTTGCATCACTCATTTTGCTGACAACTATCAAATTTTTTGCCAAACCTGGAATATGTAGCACACTTGGAAGGGTTCTACTGCTCCCATATTATTGTACTAGTCGAACTCTTCCCCCTCCAAAAATGTTGGTTGTCTATTCATCCCCCCAGAACACATCTTTCCCTTCATATCTCTCATATTCACATAACCATTCTCTATGAGATGTCATATGAAATGATGCTTTTGATTCGATCAACCAAACATCCTGATCTGAATGTGTATTGGTCAACGCTAAATACACATCACCTCCTTTATCTGGAGTAGTCTTTCTCTCAATCGACTGCTTCTCATTGGATCTTGTATTGACTTATGTCGCCTTAGACTCGATGTCTCTCTTGTAATTCCCAACTCTACCATATTTCCAACATCTTATCTTCAACTGAATCGAGGATTTAGATGTACCTTTCGACTTAGACTTTATACTAGAGAATTTTCCTTTAACTCTGTCGATCGATCAACCTCTCACCATCAAGGCATGTTTGGTCAATCCTTCCATGTTCTTCCATATTATTCCTTATCACAGTAGAGATGCAACCACATATTCTAGTGCTAGTGTGGTCGAATTATTCTCTATATCCACAACTAAGCTATCCCAAGAGTCTGGAAAAGAACATAATAGGCTAATACATTTCTCCTCCTTAGTGATTTTAATATCCATGGACAATAACTAAATTATTACAGTATTGAATGCATTTAAATTCATTGTTATCGAGCTCCCATCACTCATCCTCAAAAGATACAATTTCTTTCTAAGAAACAACTTGTTTACCAGGGATTTCGATTGGTACAAGATTTCCAACTTGTTCCACAGTTTCTTGGCCGAGTCTTCACCCTAGACATTCAACAACACTAAATCTGCAAGACAAAGTCGATTCATACCGTATTTCGAGTTTCTCTCATTCTTCTCTCAACATACCCATCAGAATGGTACCAGGGCTTATAACTTCCAATTGTTCTCGATCTAAAAGGAGAACTTTAATTTTAAGCTTCCAAAGCTCAAAATTTTGGCCATTGAATTTTTTGATCTCTATCCTTGAACTACTTGCCATTCTTTCAAGCACAACTTTAAATATCTTTGACTTACAATTCCCGCTAGACCTAGGTTTATCTCATATCCAAGATTTTCTCAACCTTGCTCTTAAGCTCTTAGGTCAGGCACGCTAACTTCAAGTCCCCTTCTAGACTAATTCAACCTTTGATCTAACTTTAAATAACAAAGGTGCACGAAATATTCATATGCAGTGATCAAGATTCATGATAAACATAAAATAAATGAACTACGTGACATGGACAACAATAATCAACAAGTATGCATATTATAGATGTGAAATTCATAGATAATTAAATACACCACGTAAATAAAGATACACAGGTAATTAACCATAACAGAGAGCACTTATCTTTTCTAAAATAAGACACCAATTGGCTGCAGAACAAGGACGTTCCACCCAACCATAGACAATGTTGTTCCAAGTCTCAGCAGTGTCACTCCCGAGCCAGGGCTATGAATCCACAAGGATAGTTCTAGAGTGTCACTCGGCTTCCCAAACCAATCAGCACTCGAGCTCTCATAGGCTTCTCAACTCCTACAACAATCTAAGTGTAATGTCCCCAAGGTTGAGCCCTGTTGTAAATCATGTCTATGAAGTATAAATCTTGCATTATGAATTGTAATTATGTTTTATAGGCTGGTGAGCCAAGTTTGTATAAGTTGGTGGGCTTATGTGTTATTAGGCCGGAGAGCCTAAGTGTTAAGGCCGGGAGCCTGCTTTTGTATATGTAATCATGCAGAACATTAATAAAAATATAATTGATGTGTGCAGACTAACCACGATGAGTAAGTGATGGGGGACTAAGATTCCACAGATTGGGTAAGGGATTGGGGGCTGGAAGGTTGGAAAGATAGGCTAAGTGTTGAGCCTAGGGGCTTAGGTCCTGGGGAATAATATTTTAATATTATTCCAAAAGCCATGTGAAATATATGTTGTGTCCTAAGTTCCTGGAGAGGAACGCATGTTGATGGAGTGCATGCAGCTTCATGGGTGACATGTGTCGACCTAGGCACATGCAGTTAAAAACTGCAGATGTCAGCCGTGGAGGGGGTCGCTCCTCATTCCATCATCCTTTGCGTCTGATTTTGAATACCCTCATGCAACTCTAAGAACTAGAAAACCGAGACGTCTTCCTGAAGACCAAAACATCATTCGTCTGATTCTGTTATTGGCCTACGTCTTCCCTTGACATACCTATGCACCGTTGAGAGAACTAGT
>JASDQU010206332.1:1457-28091 GCA_032191745.1 Picea mariana
ATTGTCATATGATGTTCTTAAGTTCATAAGTTCATTGTTTACAGAATAAGCCATAATAAAGAGTCAAGACTCAAGACAAAGTACTAAGTTTTAGAGACTACTTCTAAACATGAAACAAAAAAAGAGATCTAGTATATAGTAGCAACTTAGCAAGTACTAAGTACTATGCTCTAAGGTTTCCTCTTGCCATGAGAAACTTCTAGTTTCTTCTCCCGTGATCTTTGAATAAGAGCAGGAACAGGTGGAAGTGATTGTGGAACACGACCAACAGCTGAATGGCCCCCACGTGACAATGGACACTGTGCAGATAAAGGTAAAACTGATGAATCTGGAACCCTTGTAGTGGATGGGGGTGGCATGTCTCCTCCAGGAATATGATCGCCATCATGATCACTCAAAAGTTCCTCTTCCAAGCGCTCTAAAACAATGGTTCCATCCTGTAAATTAGTCTCCTCTGGATTGTTATCCCAAGTCATATCTCTTTTACAAAAGGCATTCCCCTCTGCATCACAGTAATGCGACAACAACCTCAAGTTGTAATGCACATAAACCAAGCTTTTTGCCCGGTCTGCATTCAAGTTATTTCTCTTTACACTGTGGATGAAGCTTTAGGTGCTCCAACACCTCTCTGCAGAAGAGGTGTTAATGACCTGAGAAAGCACCTTCACCGCCAATTTATGCAAAGTTTTGGCAGGGGAGCTATACATGTTCCACCATTCGATAGCACCCAACCTGTCTCGATCTTTGGTTGCATGCAAGTTACCAAAGACTCCATGCTCACTGATGTATTTTCTTAATTCGCTTTGTACTTGAGCACACTCCTCTTCATCAGGTACCGACTTGTCTGATGCAAGCATATATCCCCCGCAGCCTAGGTCCTATGCTATCAAGAATAACCTCTGAATGCCAGCCTGAAAGGATAAACTGGCCCTTTGACCATCCAAATCTCAATGGTGAGATTTTGGGGTCAATAGGGTGCTAGGGGTATCCGGGGGGGAATAAGTCACCAACTTTAACTGGAAAATAAGGGTGTGGTTGTGGAAAAAAATAATAATCATGGTGAAATGATACAACTGAGGAGGCATACATTGTGCTTCCTTTGATTTGGACACTTATTGGCTGAGTGTAGTTATTTGATGGAGTCCTGCAACATGGACGATCATGACTACCACCTACACTGGGGTCCTATTGGCACCAGGCACAGAGGTTGGTGTTCATGTCACTGGTGCATTTTTTGTTCAGTATGGCCTCTTTTTCTCATTTCAAGGTTTTATTAATTATTTCGAATGCCACAATAGTTGCTTGTGCATTAATCATTTAGTTCTGTAGTGCACAATGATATTTTTTGTAGCATGAGAGATCGAACTGGTGCCAAATTCCGACTTCCCTATGCCAAATTCCTCTCTTAGACCTAGTCACTAACCTCTATAAATTAATTTGCACAGTTAGGGTCTTAGAAAACTGTCAAAATGTCCCAAAAATGTAATAACAAAAGCTGAAAATGAAATGTGATTTTTGGCCATTCTGGAGTTATATAGATACATTTCCATTAGCATCTTGGTGAGGAGCTAGCAAATGTGGCATAGACTTTAATGCCCTACTTGGGGAGTAGGTCATGTGCTAAATCATCTCTAAAACTCCTGTTTTTCATGAGTGACTAATGAAAGACCTTTGCCAACTTTTGAAGTTCATAACTTCATTAATATAAGTTTGGAGTATGTCATATAATATATTGATTTCGTGTGCCTTGATGCTATCTACTCTTTGGTATTGGCAATTTGCAATTCTGATATTTTTGTTTGAAGCTTATGAGACATTTGGGGAGAATAGCTTCTGGTCAATGAATAAACTTAGTGTCATAATTTGTACTCATGGTAGACTAATTTTAATCTACTAATGATATGGGAGTCATGCTGTAATGATCCCAAGCCAAATTTTTTGCTTGAAACCACTAACTACCACTGATTTGATTATTACTGTTGTGCAGGTGGCTATTGGAGTTTCGTCTTAGAGTTGTTCCAGTTATTCAGATGGTGTTCATACAATATCAATCCAACACATGCAAGATCACAAACATACTCAAGATATAGAAAGCACAAACATAGATTTGACCTTTATTATGGAAAGCATGAATCAGATACAATATAGAGCAGATCTGGAATAATCCTCAGATGGCCCTTACAAATAATAGATATGAGCTGCTACAAAATGCTCCCGCTAATACAAAAGATGCCTCCAAAGGCTGGATATAGACTGGAACCTCAAGATGCCAATAATAGATGAACGCTCAACCCCCCTGGGCTGCTGGAACGTCCTGCTAGCTGAGAGAGATCAATAATTCGGCATGGCTAAAGGAGATGCTCAAACCGTGCCAAACTCCACCAAAATGTAGATCGGGACCAAGGAACCCTCTCCCGGAAGTCTGGAGCCCAAATACCCAATCCTCCTCCGTCAATGGTTGAAACCCTAATGTCGTCTACGCCCTCCTGAAGCCTTGAATCACTCAATGGGTTGTTCTGAATGAAGGACAACTTCAAATCCTCTGAAGCTCTCTAGAATGGTAGATCGGGCTATGGAAACCCCGTAGGAGAAGTTTTAGGTCCAGATCCTAGGTAAAACTCCCTAGATCTGAGAAATATTGAATCACAGAACGTCCTCCTTGCCTCAAGTCCGTCCCAATCTGTAGCTGCAGATCTGATGATGATATCTCCTCAGGAAAACCTTTAAAATGATGGTTGAGGACCTGGAAATAGAACCCACGTGTTGGAATTCCCCCATGCTCTCCTGAATGGCTGGATCAAACTCCTCTCCAATTGATGGTGCGCCCTTGCTGAAAATCCCTGAACTATACGGCCCTGCTATCTTCTTGAACTGATGAGTGAGTGTAGAATGGTGTGGGTGGAATATTTCATCCTCGAGACCAAGCTTGGAACAAGGTGAGTGGATCTTTCACCACTGAGTTGCTCACAAGGGTTTGTAACAACAAAACCCCCAAACTGTATGCTCAAGAGCAAGAACAAACAATTACCAAAATCCAGAATAACTAATAGGTGCGCCCTGGCCTTCTATTTATACTTTTTCTTCTATTTCCCTATTGAGTTAGGTTAACCCCTAGGGTTAACTCTTCCAACTCTTCTATTCCTTCATTGAGTTATCTTCACTCCTTTTTCACCTTTTCATCAAGTCAACTTAAGAATATAACCTTAGTTTAGTTGACCTCTCCCCTTAGTGTGGGACTATGGCCTAGTGGGGATGCCTAGGCCACTGAGTCTTCTTAATACCTCTTTAACAAGAGGTGGGGGACATTACAGTCTCCCTTGCTAGAAATTGCTTTCCCTCAAGCAATTCCAAACCTGTTTCTCTCACTAATTGTTCATTTTCCCACGTGGCATCCTCAATGGGTAGATCCTTCCATCTGATCAAGTACTCCTTGATGCTCCTGTTCCTGAGCCTCTTCTCTCGAACCTCCAATATCTCCTTCGGAATCAAGACAAGCTATCCTTCTTCATCCATGGGAGGTAAGACCTCAATGGGTGTGATGTGTTGGCCGATGGCTTTCTTAAGGCAGGATACATGGAAGACGTTGTGTATTCTGCTGCCCTATGGGAGCTCCAACTCATAAGCTACGTGGCTGTAGCTTCTCTGCTCCGCTTCTTTTTATAGAAGCCTGCATATATGGTTGGAGCCTTAGATAGACTAAGTCACCAACCTCAAAAGTACGCTCAACTCTGTGCTTGTCTGCTTGGACCTTCTATTGGTTCTGTGCTCTCTGTAGATGATCCTTCAGCTCCTTGAGAATGTCTTGGCCCTGTTGTATCCACTCTTATACCATAGGTGCCCTGCTATCACCGAAGGCAATCTCTACAAAAGATAATGGATCATAGCTATACAGGGCCCTGAATGGTGACATGCCTATGGACACGTGCTGGGTGGTGTTGTAGCAATACTCTCCTAGGTGCAACCATTTGACCCACGCTTTCTGTTGCCCTGCCACATAATTCCTGAGGTAGCCTTCCACCCACTTGTTGACTATCTCAGTCTATCCGTCCGTCTGAGGATGATAGCTGGTACTAGGGGTTAAGGCCGTACCAACTAATCTGAACAACTCCTGCCAAAATGTACTCATGAACCTGCTATCCCTGTCACTGACAATGGTTTTGGGTAGGCCGTGCAACCTGAAAATCTCCCTAAAGAACAGTTCGGCCACCTGTGCTGCACTGAAGTCGGTAGCTATGGCGAAGAAGTGTGCAAATTTCGTCAACCTGTCCACTACTACAAAAATGCAGTCCTTCCCTTGCGTCTTTGGCAACCCGGTGATGAAATCCATGGATATGCTTTCCCACTTGTGCTCAGGAATGGGTAAGAGTTGCAGTAGTCCTGCTGGGTGAGTGTGCTCATCCTTGTTTTCCTGACATGTAGTACACTCCTTGACGTGCTTAATCACGTCCTCCTTGAGGCCTTTCCATGAGAATGTCTCTCACCTGCATGTACGTCTTACCGATCCCCTGGTGCCCTGCCATTGGTGAGTCATGACATGCCTGCAATATCTTGGCCTTGAAGGCCGATCCAGGAACCAAAAAGATTCGGCCCTTGTAGTAGATGAGGTCATTTATAATTTGGAAATTATTGTCTTGTACCTGCCCATCCAATAGCTGACAAGCGAACTGATCCTTCGCATACTCCATCACTAGATGGTCTTTCCAGTCAACCAATACACCTGTCATGGCAAAGATGGATGGCCTCCTAGACAATGCATCAACCACCACGTTGTTCTTCCCTTTGACAAACTCAATGTCAAAATTGTAGGCTTGTATCCTGCTTATCCATTTTTGCTGCCTCTCATTCAAGTCTTTCTGCTCTAGTAGGTATTTGAGACTGTTATGATCTGATTTGACCACAAACCGTGCACCTACCAAGTATTGCCAGAATTTGGCTAGTACATGCATGATAGCCAACATTTCTTTGTCATATATGCTGTAAAGTAGTTCAGGACCCCTGAGTTTCCGGCTCTCATAGGCAAGAGGATGCCTATTCTGCATCAGTACGACCCCTATCCCTTCTCTTGAGGCATCACACTCCAAGGTAAAAGGTAGGCCAAAATCTGGAAGGGCTAAGACCGGGCACGTGCTCATCACCTTCTTCATCTTGTCCATCGTCATTTGAGCCTCCTCATTCCATTTGAAGGCTCCTTTCTTAGTCAAACTGGTCAAGGGTGCACACAGCTGAGAAAAACCCTTGACAAATTTTCTGTAGTACGTGCATAAGCCCAGAAATCCTCTCAATTCTGTGAGTGTCTTAGGAGTAGGCCACTCCATGATGGGTGTTATCTTCTCCTGATGTACCTGTACCCCCTTTGCTTCGATGATGTGTCCCAAATAGAGCACCTCTATCATCCCAAACTCACATTTGGACTCCTTAGCATATAGTGATTGTGCTTCCATGATGGATAGGATCTGATCCACATGCCTGAGATGCTCTTCCCACGTCTTGTTGTAAATGAGCAAGTCATCAAAAAATACCAACAGGTGCTTCCTCAGCTGTTTGTTGAACATATGGTTCATATAAGATTGGAATGTAGCTGGGGCATTGGTTAACCCAAAGGGCATTACCAAAAACTCATAATGGCCATAATGACACCTGAAAGCTGTTTTTGAGATGTCCTCTTCCCTCATCTTGATCTGATGGTAGCCAGAACGAAGATCAATCTTTGTGATGTAGACAACTCCATGCAATTCGTCTAGCATCTCATCAATCCTTGGTATTGGGTACCTGTTTTTGATTGTCTTTTTATTCAAGGCCCTGAAGTCAATGCACATCCTCATAGTACCATCTTTCTTCTTTACCAACACTACTGAAGAAGCGAAAGGGCTAGTGCTTGGCCTGATGTGCCCCATGTCCAAAAGTTCCTTGATGGCCTTCTCTATCTCATCTTTGTACTTCTTGGGATGTCTGTATGGTGTGGTAATGACTGGTTTGGCTCCTTCTAGCTCAATAATATGCTCAAACCCCCTGTCTGGTGATACCCTTGGGGGAATCGGTCCAAACACCTTATGGTGCTTGTCAAGGATTTCTTGGATCTCTGGGGTGTAATCAATCTTGCCCTGCTCATCCACACGTGCTGAAATCCTGCATTCGGCTGTGTACACTATCTCCTCTCTTCGGAAGATGGCCTCCATCCTCTTGGCCGTGACTACCTTTGCAACATTCCCTGTCATGCCCCGGAGCAGTATCTTTCGTCCGCCTTCCTCTGTGAATGACATCTCCATGTTCTTGTAGTTGGTGGTGATAGGGCCCAGCGTGCTGAGCAACTGAACTCCAAGGATGATGTTGGTATCTGGAAGGTCCATGACGTAGACGTCCTGCACCAGCTCATGTCTACCCAAGGTAAGTTTCATGCCATGAATGTATCTATTACAAGGCATAGTGCTACCACCTGCTACCTCCACTTTGAACCCTTCAAACTCTACTGTGGGTATATGCCTCCTTTTCAGCAATGTTGAATCAATGAAGTTATGAGAGGCTCCTCCATCAATCAGAACTGATACCTTCTGTCCCTGCAAGACTCCCCTCAACTGGAAGGTGTTGTACTTGGGCACTCCACTGATGGATGCCAAGGTGGTCGTACTGTCCTGTACTGCAATCTCTTCCTCTTCTGTCTCAATCGTTTTGGCCTCAATGTTCTGTATCTCGTCCTCCTCCTCGTTGTCTGAAGTGACCTCTATGTAGTGCACTTGACCCTGACCCGTGCATTTGTGTGTTGGGTTCCAAGGTTCTTTGCAAGTGAAGCAAAGTTGCTTCCTCCTCAACTCCCTCCTGGTGTTCTCATCCACTCTGCCACGACCCCTGTCAAAACCCCTTGGGTCACGTCCTCTCTGGTTCATTGGAGGCCTTGGATCTCTTCCTCCAACGTGGGTATAAATTTTGGCTTAACAGCCGGTCCTAGATCCCTCGTCCTCCAGATAGCATCTTGTAGGTTAGTAGGCTTAAAAGCCTTTACCCAACCTTTCAAAGGTTCCATCAACCCTTCAGTGAAGAGCATCATGAGTCTGGTTGATGAAATGTCTTGCACCATCACTGCCAACCTCTGAAATTCTTCAATATATACCTCAGTCGTGCCAGTTTGCTTGAGTTGTGTGAGCTCCTGGAAGTGTAGCTCAGGATCTCCTTGATCAAACTTATCAATGAGTCTCTGAGTAAATTCTAGGTAGGATACTATTTGAGTGTGGCCTAGTGTGGTGAGTCCATGATACCACCAATCATGAGCTTTGCCATCCAAGTACATAGTGGCAAACTTGATGGCTTCCATCTCCCTCACGGGGTTAAGCTGCAGATAGGTATCCAACTTTTGCACCCATGCTTGTGCTGTCATCTTGGCCGTACCATCAAAGTATGGAATCTCTATCTTCCCTGCTCTTCGTTCAAACTCAAAGCTGCTCCTATGGTTCGGCCTAGGCTTATTTCTGAACTTGAGTTGGCAATATTGATCCAGGGACATCTGTTTTTGAATCACCATATCCAAACCGTAGTACTCCTTGGTACATCGTGCCATTTGTTCAACAAAATCATCCACCTGTTCCTGTTGCACCTGCTCATCTGTGAATGTGGGCATGTATGGCCTAGGGTTAGCCCTGCTACCCATATTTCGGCCTAGCTGTTCATCTGTGAACGTGAGCATGTATGGCCTAGGGTTAGTCCTGCTACCCATCTGCCCATTGGACGCGCCTCCTCCCTGGCTTCCTTTGGATCTGGGAGCTTTCTCCAGGTTATATCTGATCTCACCGTGGAATCCACCAGATCCACTAGCCACCTTGTTCCCATACGTCTCAGGGTCCTTCCCCTGATGAGTCATTTGCATCAAAAGCTCGATTATTCGGGACTGGTTCTCGTCAATCTTCCTCAGATTCCCATCTACCTTCTTCAAGGTTGCAGTGATTTTGGCTTGTCCCCTTAGGTTGGTTTCCTGGTTCTCCTGTACATGGTGGACCAAGTTGCCCTCTGTGAGGTTTAGGGTCTGTTGGAACTTGTTAAATTCGGCTGCCAAGAAGGCCAAGCCCTGAGGCTCACGGTCATCCCCTGACCCTTCCATTTCGGCCTCGGTTTCACTGGTTGGTTTCTTCCTTCTGCCCATAAAGATTCCACTGTACCTCTGCATGCGCTAATTCCTCCATAGGTTTGGAGGATCAAAACTCTGATACCACTGTAATGATCCCAAGCCAAATTTTTTGCTTGAA
Source organism: Picea mariana (assembly GCA_032191745.1). Classification (NCBI taxonomy): domain Eukaryota; kingdom Viridiplantae; phylum Streptophyta; class Pinopsida; order Pinales; family Pinaceae; genus Picea; species Picea mariana. The sequence continues at coordinate 9,689 of JASDQU010206332.1, forward strand.
ACCACTAACTACCACTGATTTGATTATTACTGTTGTGCAGGTGGCTACTGGAGTTTCGTCTTAGAGTTGTTCCAGTTATTCAGATGGTGTTCATACAATATCTATCCAACACATGCAAGATCACAAACATACTCAAGATATAGAAAGCACAAACATAGATCTGACCTTTATTATGGAAAGCATGAATCAGATACAATATAGTTTCGATCTGGAATAATCCTCAGATGGCCCTTACAGATAATAGATATGAGCTGCTACAAAATGCTCTCGCTAATACAAAAGATGCCTCCAAAGGCTGGATATAGACTGGAACCTCAAGATGCCAATAATAGATGAATGCTCAACCCCCCTGGGCTGYTGGAACGTCCTGGTGGTAYGTCCTGGTGGCTGAGAGAGATCAATAATTCGACCTGGCTGAAGGAGATGCTCAAACCGTGCCAAACTCCACCAAAATGTAGATCGGGACCAAGGAACCCTCTCCCGAAAGTCTGGAGCCTAAATACCCAATCCTCCTCCGTCAATGGCTGAAACCCTAATGCAGTCTRCGCCCTCCTGAAGCCCTGAATCACTCAATGGGTCATTCTRAATGAAGGACAACTCCAAATCCTCTGAAACTCTCTAGAATGGTAGATCGGGCTATGGATACCCCGTAGGAGAAGTTTCAGGTCCAGATCTTAGGTAAAACTCCCTAGATCTGAGAAATACTGAATCATAGAATGTCCTCCTTGCCTCGAGGCTGTCCCAATCTCTAGCTGCAGATCTGATGATGATATCTCCTCAGGAAAACCTCTAAAATGATGGTTGAGGACTTGCAAATAGAACCCACGTGTTGGAATTCTCCCAGGCTCTCCTGAATGGATGGATCAAACTCCTCTCCAATTGATGGTGCGCCCTTGCTGGAAATCCCTGAACTGTACGACCCTGCTATCTTTCTGAACTGATGAGTGAGTGTAGAATGGTGTGGGTGGAATCTTTCATCCCCGAGACCAAGCTTGGAACAAGGTGAGTGGATCTTTCACCACTGAGTTGCTCACAAGGGTTTGTAACAGCAAAACCCCCAAACTGTATGCTCAAGAGCAAGAACAAACAATTACCAAAATCCAGAATGACTAATAGGTGCGCYCCAGCCTTCTATTTATACTTTTTCTTCTATTTCCCTGTTGAGTTAGGTTAACCCCTAGGGTTAACTCTTCCAGCTCTTCTATTCCTTCATTGAGTTATCTTTACTCCTTTTTCACCTTTTCATCAAGTCAACTTAAGAATATAACCTTAGTTTAGTTGACCTCTCCCCTTAGTGTGAGACTATGGCCTAGTGGGGATGCCTAGGCCACTGAGTCTCCTTAATACCTCTTTAACAAGAGGTGGGGGACATTACACATGCATTGGATTATACTGTTTCAGAAATCAAGTTGTCAAATATGCTGAACTGTTGACAGTTGCATAGCTCATCACTGGAAATATAGCATGCCTTAAGTCAATTTTTCATTCCTTTTGCATCTTCTATTCTTGTGTGTCTCAAAGAGCTTTGATATTAAAGCATGCTTTTTTTTTCTGACAAAATGCATCCTATTATCATAATGTCATTAGCATGCCCTTGCCCAATCTGGGAATATTGCAACAAGGTGCAGTGGGCTTGAAACACTCAGGGAAGATCCCTTTGGCTAGAAAGTTGTGGGTGGGGGTAATCTATTCCCCCAAAGCTGCCCAGGACTTGCAGCTGGCCCCAGCTGCTTTAAATGGCCTGCTTGCATGGAAAAGATGGCTCACGAAGGGTGAAACATGTCTTTGGGGAGATTGAACCTTAGTGGGGGGGAATAACACCACCCTGGCTTAACTGTTGAACCAAGACCCTGTTGACAAAAACATCCAATTTTTATTTTACTTATTAAATGCCTATTGTTTGGTATTTATGTGTCCTATAGTTGGTTCCATTTATCTTTCCAGCCAGCCAGCTTGCATTGAATCCTCAACATACTGCAAGTTGTTTTTCAATTTTCATATTTGATAAGGTATTTGATTAGTAAAGAGTTTCAATTTTCATATTTGAGAAAGTATTTGATTAGCAAAGAGTATGGAAATCGAATCTGTTTGAATTTACATGCTACATGGATATTTCAAGAACCTTTCAATTAGTAGAATGAATCTTATATAACCTGGTAAAATGGTAAATGGAGCATATTATGCAGATTCACTTGATCTGGAGTTATGCTATGACGTGCTTACAATGATTTCTCTTGCACTGTAGATTCTATTTTATCTTGATGCTTTTTTACTTATTGCAATATTTCAAGTATGTTCAGTTTTTTAAAAGCAAATACTTGTTCTTATTTTTACCAATTTTTGTTTCCAATTCAAATATTGAAGGGCGGGCATTTTTAGAGGAGTGTTTGAGAACGGACTCTGTTTCTACACAAGGTGCTGCCAATGTAGAAAGCAGTGAAGGTTTAACTGAGGACCAGACTTCTTCACAGAATGTGAATGTTTTGGTCACATCTGGGACGCTGATACCTAGCCTAGTCAAGTGCTTGCTTTTCCAACTAGATGGTTTTATCACACTTGAAAATGGTGAGTTTGGTACTCCTTTTCTTGTAAGCTGTACATTCTGCAGTTTTTACCTAATTCTAAATTTATGTATCTATTCTAAAGTATGGCTGTAAGAAATTCTCAACTAAAGTCTTTTAGTCTTTCTAAATTTTTGTGACGTGTATAAAAAATGGAAATATACATGCTATAAATGTCACTTTTATATGATCGACTTGATTGTTTGGTCCCAGTATAGTATGTCATACACTCATGGCTCCTGTTTTATGTATTCATTGGAGATTGCAGTCACTTCTATCATATTTTAGATTAGTTACTTTTTGGTGCTGCTTGATTTAAATGATCTTGTGAGGTCTGTTACCAACTTACCACCTATATTGCATAGGGATTGCACATGTGATTTTGATCTCATGATTCAGATTTTTGCAGGGTGGCATGATGATTTTTTCAAAGGTTGGAATGTTGGTAGTGGCTACTACTAGCATGGGATGAAAATGGCTTATATGGTGGATTGTCATAACTTGGTTCTTTTTTCATGATTGCATATCTTTGGTTGATGGAGCTTTGGGGGTTTGAAGTTTATGGTCTTGATGCTTTGGTGTTATGGTGGATGATGTTGTTCATGGTTAGCGTAGCCTAACATTCATACATCTCCTGGTCTCTTTTCATTGACTTTGGCTTATGATGGGTGTACTAGGAAATACCACTTCTATTCCCATGGTACAAAACATTTATGTGGTTATACTCCTCATTGGCACACGTGGAGGCAATTGGTTATCGTTTTATGTGCTAGTGGGGCATCCCTTGTATTCATCCATTAATTCTTTTGAGGCCAATTATATTATTATATGCCACCCCTTTATCTCATGTACTCACCCTTTTCTTTATATCATGGTCATTTCATGCTAGGTGGGATGCCCCCCTTCATTCTCATAACAATGTTACCTAAGCTTCATTTTGCCTGTGTGCAAGGGGCTTGCACACATGTGGAGGCAAGATAATGTATTTTATTGAGCTGTGGGTCCTCATTTACCATGAAAAGAGGGTGCTAGGGTCATCAATTAGTGTTAGGTTTTGGACCTTCTAGAATCTTCTTGAAAGTCCACATGTGTGAGTAATGGGGATTCACATGACATCCTCTCGGTACCATGGTGGTCAACAAGGTAGGTCAGCTTACGAGAGGCACAATGTTCGCATACGAGCTCCGATTGAGGTGATTTTTGCACCATAAGAAAGGCCAATTCCTCCAATTTTCCACCTAGAAAGTACCAAGATAGATGACAAATTATATAATGATCCATTTTGGATCATCTTCCTTCGGTGATCTGGAGCCAATCTCTTACTAAGTGGTCTGGTTATTTGGTACTAGCAATGTTGTTTGGCTTCCTCCAACTATTCTTCGCTTCTGCTAACTGTTCTTTACGACAAGTGTTTTCTTGAGTGCGGAAACATCTCAATCTCTTTCTGAATTAGCACAATTAGAATGCCAATGAGCTTGGCAATGAACTTTGATTCTTCGTCCATGACTTGAGTCAAATGGTGTAGTGGTTGTATTCTTGGCTCTAGGCATTTACTATTTGATTGGACTTCTATCACAGGTAATAGTACTATTCTTGTTGCTCCTTCCAATAATTGACAGGAACTTAGATATTTCTTGTTCCTGGACTTGGATAATTCTAGCTTAAATCTTTCCTTAGCACAACTCCAACAACCATGGACTTGGTTAGTCCTTGATTCCTTTTGTATTCAATTCATAACAAAATGGGGCATATATACATAAAGCATGTCCTTTGAGTTGACACTGTACCAAATTTTTTTAGTTAGTGGTTTTCCATATTTTTTTGAAAGACGAGAGGCAAGAACATGGAAGTATTCTTTGATGATTGGTTCAGGTACATGCTTCTTCATAATTATTTGGAATTTTTTTGTTGCATGTTGGAACTTGGAGGTTTGTCGAAAAATGCCTATACTTGAATCATAAGAAGTGTACTTTCATGGTTCCTGTTATCACACAAACCCGCACTTCTTGAGATAAAGTCCTAAAGCTCAAGTGCAACCTTGGTGGAACTAAGAGGGGGCCACTGTCACCTCACCAACCCTCATCTACACTTTAGGTCGACTCTCCTTCGGCTCAAGGGGGACTTACCTAAGGTAGGATTGCTGGGATTTTAGGGCAATGAATTCCAAGGTGATATGAAGAGTAAATCCAACAAAATGGTTTTGAATTTGATTAAGAAAATAAGAGTGATAGAGGGATCGGAAACTAGTTCCTTTTCATTGGGCATATGGGGTCAACTAAGGCTCCTCATTTAGAAATTACAAGTGAAATTAAAATGACAAGTAGGGTAGTCCACTACAAACCCTAATTAGTCACCCTAGTTGCTCACCAAGTTTCATGAAGGAAAGGGGAAGATTTCTCCACTAGAATTCCTCGAATGTCTTTGAGAAGGGATTTATCCAAGAAGGTAGAATAGGGCACACCACCACCACTAGAGAAGAACATCACATTTGCAACCATTCAAGATAAATTACCACAAGAAAATTAAGAGATCACTKACTCATCAAATCACACACAAAGCCATTCATCCATTGAACATTTATTCATTGAGAAGCATCCACAAGATAATATCTTCATGAGAGCACTCTAGCTAGCCATCCATAGCACAAAGAAGAAGATAAAAGTCTCTAACAGGTTTTTTCTAAAATTCKTAAGGGATTTCTCCCCAATCCAACCATGAGTACGAATAAGGAAGTGCATCTCTATTTGTAGAGTGATGCTCAACTTCCTTTACAATAAAAAGTTAATATTTCAAGAGCTACCCTAAAATTTAGCCTATGGAAGAGTAAAACAAACTCTTCTTCAATTAACTAAGTCTAAACTATGATAAAATTAAAGTGGTCAAGCCACATGTACAATGATCAAAATGAGAAGAGTTGTAAAAGCGGTACATCTCCACTAAATGTGGAAAAGGGTGTTTCCAAGTGCAACATCTAGCCTCCAAAGGATGCCCAAGGGTAATTTCTCCATAAGTAATGCCAACAAAACCCAAAGTCCTCTTCCAAGGTTGACGTTGTGGMTTCCAAGATGAAATGTGAAGCCTTCCAAAAACCTTCCAAAGGGTGAAAACTCCAATCCTCACCAAATGTAGCATGCAAAGCTTCCATGATTCCCTCCAATGTGGACGTACAAGCCACAAATGTGAACAAATCTTYCAAGAGAGGTTGATCCATGTAATGTCCCTTTCCAAATAGGAGCTCTAGAGAGGAGGCTTAATGGTCTAAACAACTCCGTTAGAGTATAGCCAGGGCCAGACAGAGGTAAACATGGTCACTAGAGGTCACTTCAGTCGAGGATGTTATAATTCGAAAGTGACATTGAGCTAAAAAGTGACTAAAATCGCTTTTAAGTCAACTTGAGATAAAAATAGAACAGACGAGCTAAAATTAGAGTCAACATCGAATCAGGGTTTCAGGCAGCTATAAGAGAAGGTTAAGCGACCTAATTCAGGATTATGCAGATTTTGACTTGTCATTGAGGAGAGAGGCGCATCTGAGGAGAGATAGTTCAATGGATTCCAGGAGGAATACACCAGTGGATGATTTCGGTGTTGAGAGACACACCCTAGTCACCGAGGAGATCACACAGGTCTTTCATCAGTCTTCAACAACAGTTCTACAGGATTCAGTAGAAGGGGCACACTTGTTTAGGGAGAGGGCGCAACTTTTGAGGAGGTTTAGTGGATCGACTTGTCCCATTCAGGGAGTGTTCAGAGATTCCCCTCTGACCCAGTTGAGAGGAAGACTAGGTGCATCTTTTTCCTGGTTTCTTGTCAGATTCCGACGGAGGAATCATCTGGGGCGCATTTTCCAGACATTGGGAGTGTGACACTTGGGTAGGACACATTCGAGGTTCCCGAACGATCATCACATCAGATCCAGGGAAACACTTCCGACCCATTTCACAGTAGGCTAGGGCAATCAGTTTGAGACACATCAACCGATTCCAACGGTGGAATCACTAGGGCGTAGTTTTCCAGTTGCAGAGGGGCGCATTCCCCCAGGGGGATCCATTCGGGGTCCATACACACTAGTAGAGGTTCGAATAGTCACCAGGACTGAGAGGTAGAGCAGGGTGCACTATTTGGGACAGTTTCCAAGCAATTCCGAGAGGTTTAGCCACCAAGGTGAACTTTCCAGACTTGCAGCAATTGCCGTATGAGCTGCCATAGCCTGCAACAGATCTTCATCTCATCCAGTGCATTCGACAACATTCTTCTAGTATCATGTATTATTGTTTTAGTTGCTATTGTATTCCGACTAAGATCCTTTTGTCATTTGATCTAGCTGAGTGATTTAATTTACTTAGCCACATCCGACATTGTACTCACAGAGATATCATAATATAAGATTTGCAGTCTTTTGTAAACACATGGTTAGTTCTCCTTGAAGTTAAGAAATTGCGCACTCCTTGACCTCCCGTTCTTAATTTTGATTTTCCAATCATGTTAAAATAACATTGTAAATGTGGTGGACATATAGCTTAAAATTAAAAACATGTGGTGTCCCAACTCTCCACACACCCTCAGTGCCTCTGTGGTAACCTTATAATATCGATTGCTGATAGCAAAAAGTATTGCTCCAGAAAGGGCCCTGATGTAGGGATTGAAAATAGAGGGTGAATGTGAAGCCATTACAAGCCATGTGAACATGAGAGCTTCAATCTTCGAATTCAAGTTTGAGGAGTTTCCATTAAGTGCTTTCTCAATTTTGGGCAATAGTGAACCTATATGACCAGCTAAGCAGTCAGGTGGCACAACCATAAGCTCCTTCAAGGTTGAAAATGCCCCAACCTTAGTCTTCACTGATTTTTTCTAAAGCTGTCCGTTCAAAGATTTTACTAGTTTAGGGACTTCTTGCTTCATCATCCGCTATGGGCTTGAATTTAGCGTGTCTTCTGATCCTTTCCTCACATTCCCAGTTTGGCATAACAACTCGATAAATGCATTGAACACATCCATCATAACATTTTCTTCTCGCTCTTTAAACATCTCAATCAAACTTGGACACGTGTCTGTATACAATTTCAAAAGCATTTCTGGACAAGATGTTATCAATGCAGACAAGCACTTTGCTGCTGCCCTACGAACCCTCCAAATAATATCTTCATTCATCACTATATTTATTGGCACTTGTATTGTCCCCATTTTTGTGTTCCATTGCTCTGCAATTGTAGGTGACCTTATGGGTTTATGTCAGCCTAAATGGAGGGGTAAATGGAGGTTAACAGTGAGATCGGGCGGTTTGGAGGAGTTATATGATGTTCTCAGAGGTCCGCTTATCATCTTTCATCATCGGGATTGTTATCGCACAAATTGTAGTTCGCACTAGAGCCTTGTGCGATTTCAACCAATGGACAACACACTGGGACAAAACCCACTGTCACCTTAGGAAAGGTCCTAGGTGACCCCTAGGAAAGACAATGGAAAAGGTCTAAGAAGGCCCTAGGAGGTCATGATACAAGGTCAAGAAAGGTCTTANAATAATATCTTCATTCATCACTATATTTATTGGCACTTGTATTGTCCCCATTTTTGTGTTCCATTGCTCTGCAATTGGAGGTGACCTTATGGGTTTATGTCAGCCTAAATGGAGGGGTAAATGGAGGTTAACAGTGAGATCGGGCGGTTTGGAGGAGTTATATGATGTTCTCAGAGGTCCGCTTATCATCTTTCATCATCGGGATTGTTATCGCACAAATTGTAGGTCGCACTAGAGCCTTGTGCGATTTCAACCAATGGACAACACACTGGGACAAAACCCACTGTCACCTTAGGAAAGGTCCTAGGTGACCCCTAGGAAAGACAATGGAAAAGGTCTAAGAAGGCCCTAGGAGGTCATGATACAAGGTCAAGAAAGGTCTTAAAGGCTATGAAAGAGTGGAAGAGAGGTGAAGGTAAGGGAGCAAAGGGAATCGCTTGCAACACAATGCCAGTTATGCCAAATATGTATGAAAGCCAGAACCAATATGTTGACCCCGCCACTGAACACTGATGTGAATGTTTGAATCTTAAGTAGCAAGTGATCGGAATTTTATATTAATGCAAGTTAGAGTTGGCCAAATGAATGTGTATACCCGACAGGCTTAGGCAAAAGGATCCTCACAGGAGTGTCAGGTTGTTGTAGCCCTCAAATATACCTAAGGGGTTTTTAGGCCACCTTGGTACGAGAGGGAAATCTTTTCGAATGCTGTTTTCGGTGCACTACAACAAACAAGACGACCAAAAGGTTTGCTCAGTTGTTTCAAGGATTCTAGGTGGTCTCCAAGATAGGAGCACAATCGGTAATAGTGTTGTCTGATGTGCAACCGTTCGACAGGAGCCCCTCTTTATACCTCTAAGTACGACGAAGCGATCGTAGTCTTCTAATATACGTCGAGGTACATGAGAGAACTACAAGCCCCCAAGATGCAGCGTTGGCAGAGTAACGAACTCTTAGGTTTATAGACGCCCGAAAACGTCTTTTCTAAGACCCCCACAGAAAATTCCCAAATATTTTAATCGAGTAATGCTTAAAATCACAAGATTAAAATGTAAACCACTTATTTCATTTATGCCATTGAGTTACACAAGTGATTATAATGATTCAAAAGATTACTTGCGATTATTCCCAAGTTGAGATATCCAATATAGCAATGAGATCAATGAGTATTAAGTCCAAAATAGCCACAATGTTTAATGAGCAAGGCAAGGAGAAAGAACACTTGATCAATCAATATGGCATTCGGATTATTTAACAATTCCAAAGAGAGATAAGAGATTAGCAATCCACAAGATGTCCAATGCTTGGAATGACTTTCCCACAGTTAACAACACTTGGGAGTTTTATCAATAGTTGATCTTTCAGCCAATCTTTAGATCTGAAATATGATACTGCAGCAAAGAAATTAAATTTAAAACCAACTTAAATTAATCCAAAATCAGCCCCAGAATGTTCTAGGATCAAATTCCCGCACTTATACAATTTTTCAATAAAAGAGCAATGAGAAAGTAGCCCTTTAGAGCACTTAAACTAGATCTGATATATATTTTGCAACAGTGTTTTAACAATGATATCAGATCAGAAATCTCAAGAGAGAATAACCCACCAAAGTCCCCAAGCATTCAAGATATAACTCCCCAAATATTTAACAAAACTTTCAATGTATCAACAAGTGAAGTGTGAAGTTTTAGGCACTATTACCAGTTATACCAGATCTGATATGTTATTTTGCAGCACATAAATCAGTGAGTAAATCACTCAGAAATTCACAAGAAACACTAAGGAAGCAACCTACAATAGTCTAAGAAAACTAGCTAATAGTTAGGAGAAGAAACTAGCAAAATTAGATCACTAAACTATGTTAATTTCTAGCTGTTCTAAACACTAAGTTCTGCATAAAATTACAGCCAATGGCTGTAGCATTCAAACATGTCCCTACAGAAATTCTACCACTAAAGTGCTAAGCTAACAACTTAGAATACTAGATCCAAACAAGGACTACAATACCCACTTTTTATTTTTTCGAAAAAGGTTAAGAAAAAGTCTAGATCTAAAAACTAAGGGTTATTAAACAAACTAAAGTGAGGAAGAGATGAGGGTTTGATGAGTAGGGAGGCTAGAGGCTAGAGGCCCCCAAAAAATCACCCCCCCAAGGGGAAATGCTTCCCTTGGAAGGTTGTTTAAGACCGTGCACTTAGATCTCAATTTTGACTCAAAATCACGTTTCCCAATGTATGGTATTTTGTTTCTCCAATGCAAATGAGATAACCAGTGCCTTGAAATCTTGGGTAGTTGCAGTCACAAAGAGCTTGGAGATGAACCAGAAAATCTTGTAAGCTCACCCTTGGAGGTTGTAGCTACTAACTATCTTGCAAGAGGGTTTAGAGAATAAATCTTCTAGCTCAAAATTGTCTTCAAATGATGGAGAATGCCCGCAAGAGGGTTGTTAGTTTTACCTAGTCCCTGTCACAAACACTCACCAATGAAATAGATTCCAAGGGTTATAGTTTATTAGCTATTCTTTTTTGTAATTTTAAGTTATTTTTTTTTTAAATTTTGTATTTTAGGTGTTTAAATTTGTTTTTTTTAATATATATTTTTAATTTTTTTTGTGTTTTTTTTAACTTTTCTAGCGTTTTGGGCTATAAATTTGTTTTTTTATTTTTTCTCTTTTTAGCTTAGTTTATATATATATATATATATATATATATATAATTTTTTGGTTTTTTTCCTCTTTAGTTTTTTAAGTTTTTCTTTGATTTTTTTAATTATATAAAATTGCTTTTTAATTTTTTATTTAATTTCAATTCTTTTATTTTTCTTAGTTTTTAATTTATCAAAAAATATTAAATTATATTTATTTGCTAAATATTAAAAAATAGTGTTATTTAACTACCATGATTTTCTATGTATTGAAGTAAAAGTAAAAAATGTGTTAAAAATGATATATTCCACTATATTTAAAAATATGGAACCATAAATTAATTAAGGATACAAAAAATCTTAATTTCAAAAAAGTAAATGGTAAAAAATATTTTTAAGATTGAAAGAAACATGGAAAAATGATTAAAAACACAGTTGAATTAAAAAAAAAAATAGAAAAATTTGAAAATAGATGAAAAACAAGCATTTAAAAAAATAATGTGGAAACATTATAGATCAAAAAATTTAAAATATCAAAAAACAACCTTAAAAGGGAGGGGGGGTGCTACGGGTAGCACCATTTTTAAAAACGGGGTAAAAAATGTGACCCCCCCAAAAACGAGAACTTTGTAGAGTTCCCGTTAAGTTGGTAACTATATTCAAGAAGAAAGGTGCACAAAAATTGACAATATTCAATTGACTATAGCTTTTTGCTCAGTGGTCAAAATTGAACAAGAAAGTAGTCATTGGAAAGCGATTGGATAGGAGTATCCAATTATCTACTTAGAATTTAGATTTGAGCCAAAGAATTTTCAAGGAATCAGAAGGAAGGTGACTGGTGGACTTGAAGGACACAATTGAGCAGAAATGGAAATTTCAGGAAGCCCCAACTTTGAGCTCATAAATTAGATTGAAGTATGAGTACAACTGTACAACCATTGGAAAGGTAATCCAAAGGACAATATGACTAGGCGAATTAAATGAGGATTTATGTGAGTCTGTTCCGGATTAATCCCAGAGTCCATTGGACAAGGACGTAGGTCAAAAGCTTGTACAGTGGATGAGGCATCAAAGAGCTGCACAGGGAAGTGTAGGGCTACAAAACAGGTAATGAAAGGTTGACAAAGGACTCAGGAAGAGCAAAGAAAAGTTAATATTCAGCTACTATAGAGTCTGAATGGCTTGCAAATGAAAACCAACAAGGATGGTTGCATAAAACTTGAAGCCAAYAGATAAAGAATGTCATTTGCCTGCATAGGGAGTTAAGGAGGACTCCATAGCCTTGAAGGTAGAAATGTAGTGAAGGCAGAAAAGCTTTCTACAAGAGAAGACGAATGATCTCATGAGGTGAGGTGTGACTTGTTACCATTGGAAAGGTAATCCAAAGGACAATATGACTAGGCGAATTAAATGAGGATTTATGTGAGTCTGTTCCGGATTAATCCCAGAGTCCATTGGACAAGGACGTAGGTCAAAAGCTTGTACAGTGGCTGAGGCATCAAAGAGCTGCACAGGGAAGTGTAGGGCTACAAAACAGGTAATGAAAGGTTGACAAAGGACTCAGGAAGAGCAAAGAAAAGTTAATATTCAGCTACTATAGAGTCTGAATGGCTTGCAAATGAAAACCAACAAGGATGGTTGCATAAAACTTGAAGCCAACAGATAAAGAATGTCATTTGCCTGCATAGGGAGTTAAGGAGGACTCCATAGCCTTGAAGGTAGAAATGTAGTGAAGGCAGAAAAGCTTTCTACAAGAGAAGACGAATGATCTCATGAGGTGAGGTGTGACTCATGGACTAGGTGAGTCGTCTCTATGTGCAAGCATAGGAATGCAAGAAAAAGGAATTGTTAGCTATGACTTAGTTACTTTTGTCTAAAAGTACTTAGAGAAAGAAAGTTTCCTCTATTATCAGAGTGCGCAATGAAAACAAGGTACATGTTGAAATGGAGGAATGTAGCATTCCATTTGGAGCAGAGTGGTCTTGAGTGGCCAAGCATGGATTCATAGTGAATCAGTCAATGAAGTGAAGAGAAGTATTTAAAATTGAGCAAAGGCAAGGATAGCAAAAGATGTTGGAAAAGATGACATAAGGAAAACAATTTAGTATGTTGAAATGCCAACCATTGAGGTTGATTTCAAGACTGGGTTAGTCAAAGAATAGAGAATGGTTAATTAGACTACCATATTAATATTCATCTGGAATAATGCATTTTTTTCAGCGCTTTGAATGTGGAAAGGTTCAGCCAGAACAATGTTGGGATAGTATTTCCCACATAAAGGAAACAACTGCCAATAAGACATGTTATCGCGCAATCTGTACTTGCCCAAAGCCCAAGGCAAGTGAAACAAGATTGGCATAACAAGGGGGTGACCTATCACTGTCACCTTAATAGGAAACCCCTTTCTGTTTAGGAGTAGGATAAAACTACCCCAAGGGAGACGTCCCTAGTGACCTAAAGGGATGGTGAAACGAAGCAAAGATGTAAAGATTAACCCCCCTCTCACTGGTCACTTAAATCAAAGATATCACAAAGTTTATGTCTCAAGGGATGAAGCAAGTGTAGAAGATGAAATCTACCTGCCCAGAACAAGACAACACGCATATATATGGAAGCTTCAAGTACAAAAATGATATTAATGCTTCAATAAGACAATAAACTAGTGGAACATATGCTAGCTGATATAAAACTGCAGCAATAGACAAGTTTACAACAACAATTAGTAATGTATAACGACTGCAAGAAATACTCTTCAGAAATGCTTTAAAAGACAATGAAAATATAACATTAGTGTATATAATGATAACAACTTGTCACAAGCAAATTCTGAAATGATTAGCTAGCAATTAATGTTGAGTATGCAGAAAAATTGCTGCAGTTAGATGGATGTAGCAAACATTTATAACAACAGCAAGAAGGTTAGAGATCTAAGCTAAGTCAGTGTTAGTTTTGGTTAGTAGAGGCTTGAGAGCTTAAAGTTTGAGTGTTTGTTTGATCAATCAACCAAAGAAGAGAGAGACTAGTGCCTTTAAGGGGTTGTGGAGTCAAGAGTTTAGCAGCATTTACTTGGAGAAACAATGATGATTATAATTGTCTAAGTAAAAGGGAGGATCTTAGAGGAGTAGCACCTTAAGTCCTATAGGATCCAAACTTTAGGGAGGTGAGCTAACTAGAGAGTAGGCACTTCTAGGCCCTAGTGCCTTCCTCCTCCTTAGACTATTTAAATATATTTAATGCAACAACAACTAGGCAATGGCTTCTAAAGTGCTAGCACTTTAGGCTTTAGAAGCATATCTAGGTTAGATCACTTTAGTAAAAGTCTAGCAAATGAAGAGCAAAGAAGTAGCACCTTAAGTTCTTTACTCCTAGGGTTTGTCAAGCAAGCAATTTCATAATCTTTAACATGAATAAGAAAATATACCATAACCATTCAAAATGAAATGACAATTGCAGATTTACTTACTTCACCAAGAATAATCGAGCAATAAAACCCTAGATTGCCAAGGCAACTTCACCAAAAAAATGATCCAAGTTGCAAAATTTAGCCTCCAAGGCAAGTGCACCTCACAATTTCAGCCAATATACCCTGAAAAGGGCGCCAATTTCAGTCCTCTCTCTCTCTCATGGGAGAGTTATGATGAAAATGAATGTCATTTTTGTGTATTTATACCAAAATCTGGCCTAAAATTAAATTTATTTTAAAATACAGAGCCGACCTCAACAATTTTGCCCTTAATTTACAAATTAAATAAATTTACATAAAATAACCCTAAACAAGGTGATGTCAACCCTTCTAGGGTGACATTAGGTCTCCTCAAGGGGATGTTGGGCTGCAAGAACATGGCGCTAGGCCTCCAAAGGCCTCAATATTTGTCCACACGTGCTACCATCATCTTCAAGGAACCCTGTCGTCCTGGACTAGAAGGATGACGTCTCAACCTCCAAAGGGTAGCGTCCTGGTGCATGGAGGGAAGAACCCCCCCTAGGCCTGCCAGAGTGCCTCCAAAGGCAACAACCTCTTCTTGTATCACGCAAGTTGGTCATCATTGTCATGCCCCAAGCCTGGGGTCTCAACATCCATCCCTGGGCTTCAAGCCCTCATGAAGGTTCGAACTGGTCATCTCCTCATGAATACTTGTCCACCAGGCAAGGTCCTGCAAAGACAAATAGGTATGCCCTCCATGGGTACATGAGTCACGAGTATCATAGCAAGTCAATCACATCCAATAATCAAACCAAATGAACATGTGCATCAAACCGCGCTAAACCAAACAGATGCTCAAAGATGTTATACAACTTGCCAAATCTAGGTTTGGGAAGGGTCTCAGGATGTCCTATTGGGTTAATCCCCCTTAAGTCTAGGGTGTTTCCCAGGTGGAGCCTAATCCAAGTCATGTAAGTGTATGAAGTGGCATGGGATAGACCTTTGGGCATGGGGTGCATGTGATAACAGGGAAATGTAGAGTCTTACCTGTGGGCGCCTTTGTGGAGGGTGAGTTGCACCTTGTCATGCATGCAATTGTTTCCTAGCCCATTGATTGCTATTTATTCTTTCTTAGCTTTCTTTCTTGTGATCTTTCCTTTTGTGCTACAATGGAATAGTTGAGGGCCATTGTCCTGGCTTGGTGACCAGAGGTGACAGTGTCATCCACAAAACATTTCACAGAAATGAGAAGGCCGGCTCGTGGTGAGACCCCCTTTCTCTTGGCTATGCAACCAAGAGCCACTACCTTGGATGGGTGACCAGATAGGTGGTAATGTCATACCGCTACATGTTCATGGTCATAATAGGCCGGTTTGTGATGAGACCTCTTATCCATCAACTAATACCTTGAGTGTTCATGTTATCTTGTGGGTCCCCTTTTCTTACTGAGAAGCTTTTCGCTGCTTTCTCGGGGATCCCTGGGCGAAGCATTTTGAAGGTTTCAAAATGGATTTTAACTCTTGCTAGCTACTTTTACCCTCTGGGCCTTTAGCCCCTTCTTCCCATGAGGTAAGGTACAACCCTTCCTAGTGTACCCAAAAGATGGGGAGATGGAAGGAATAAAGATGGAAAGTGGTAAGTATGGAGGGAACATATGATAACTCTTCAAAGATCTACCCAGTAGCAACCCATCCTAAAGGGAAATCAACTTACTAGGGCACCGTGTCACCCTCCCAGGTTTAAACAAGGCAAAGAGCATAATTTCCAAGCAAACATCATGAAATGAAGAAGGATTCAATACAACATTTTCAAGTGCTTTAAATATCAAAGTGATGCATACCATGATACTCGGACTCATTACCTCATGGAGCAAGACCCACTGCCACTTCAGGACCAGGCCAGTGTGATGGACGTTGTTGCTGGCGATATGTGGACTGTACTTGAAGAAAAGAGGGGCCCTTTGAGGCTATGCTTAGGCCGCTCGATTCTCGACACTCCATGTCTGGAACCTATGGGCCTCGAGACACGATCTCCTTAGTTATCCCTAGGCTAGGGGATAACAAGACATATTGGCTGAAAATGCAAGATGGTCAATTTAGACTTCGCTGGAAAGGGTTCAGATCGGGAAACAATGGTGCACAGATGAACAAAATGGAAATGCACAGGGTAGTGAGGATCTACAAGAATTCAAGAACAACCATCTCTACAACAACAAAAATAAATAAAGAAATAAAGTTGAAATAAATATGCATTGGAGTGCATAATGGAAGTGATGCATGATACATATATTAAATCTAGAATGTGTTATCGCACAGTTTGTAGCTAGGTCAAAGGCTAGAAGATAGAGGCCAAACTAGCGTAACAGGAACCTACCCCACCCAATGCCACCACAATGGGGAGGTTCTTTCTCTTTAGGGAGGTCAGGCCCAGGGGAGACATCCTCGGTAACCTGGGGTTTTGAAGAGGCTAAGGTATAAAGTTCAAAGTAAAATTCCCTCTTCACAGGTTACCACCAAGAGCAGATAGTCCGGCTAAACAACCAATAATGAAGTGTAGGCCCAAATGAGAACACTTGCCCGGAACAAAGCAACAACAAAACAATACATGCAGGCTATGATTCAATGGGTTTGTACTTCATATAACTATCTGATATCAATATATTAGCAATTATGACAATAGATATTGACGAGATCAATGTTTATTAATATAGCAATGGAACAATATCAATTCATCAATAAATATCGAGATGATGTAGTAAACAGTGTATCAAATCAATCCCTTACTCAATAAATGCTTCAAAACACCATCTAATTGCTTATAAAGAAAAAATGTTGCGTCAAGATGGAATAACCAAGGATGACATCAGCCTTATTAGGGTTTCAAATTATAAGAGTTTTAAGAGTTTGTTTGACCACTATCACTTCAACGTTGGAGACCTAAGATCAGTGCCTAAAGGTAAATGGAGTCAAATCAAGGGAGGACGCAAGGTTGAAGGGAAAAGGCTAAGGACTAAAGGGAAGGGTTCTGAAGTGCTGCAATGGCAGGGCCCCAGAAACAAAACCCTAGGGGAAAGAGGCTCACTCCGGTGTTGCTTAAGCAAGGCCTCGTGCTCTTTCCTCCTTCCTTAGGTTTATCTTGGCAAAACAGCTAGCATAACAGATAAATCAAGACACGAGAGTGAGGTGAGGGAGAGTGTTGCTAAGGCAAGGCCCTATCACCAAACCCTAGAAGCAGGACGACCCTAGGTGTAGATAACCTAGGCCTGGGACGTCTCCTCCTTCTTGACTTTTAAAAGGTACGGCTAGCACAGGGGAAGAAGTAACAAGAGTGTAGCAATGGCTAGGCTCTTCCTTCCTTCTTCAATGGTTGAGAATTTCTCTTCTAGGGGACATGAGACAACGACCTACTTGTGTGTTTGTCCCCTAGGGTTTTAAAATCAACAAAGTTTATAATAAATGCAAGAATATAAGACTACAACCATTCAATTAAGAAGTTTTGCAGAAAAAAACACTTACATATCATGATGAAATAACATTGCAAACCCTAGTTGTAAACCTTCCTTAAAGAGAAATGCCAAAAATGCCAAGAAAAGCCTTCCTTCAACAAGTGCGCCTCACTTAAAAAGAAGAAATACCCAAGTAGGGCGCAAAAATTAGATTTCACTAGGAGAGTGAGTTGTGAGTTCATGTCAAAATGAGGATAAAACTCCTCAATATATATTGTATCAATGACCTTTAATTAAATTTAGGTCATAAAAATTAGCCGACAAGGCTTTAAACCAAAATCATACTGTTTTTACATTAAAATGTCAAATTAAAACCCTAACTGAGCTGTAATAAAGGTAAAAGCCCCTTCAAGGGAGGTGCTAGCCCCTTTTAGGGCAAATAAGGCATCTAGGAGTAAAACGTTAGCCCCCTAGGGGCCTCTCCAACATGCCACACGTGCCGCTGCTGCCTTGTCTGCCTCCAAGAATGACCATGACATCATGGTAAGAATGGGGGCGCTCTGAGCCTTCCAAGGCCAACGTTCCACTGAAAATGGGTCATTCCCCCTAGGCCGAGCTCTGCCAAAGTGCCTCTGGTGAAATGTCCTTCTTCTTCTCCGGTGCAAAAGCTCAATCAAACACTGTCCTGTCTCTACCCCTCTAACAGGGTCTCAGCAACCATCTGATGGGCTCTTCAGCCCCATGGAGGTCCGAACTAATCATCTCCCCATGTGTACCGGTCCAAATGGTACCTGTCCGTCGGGCATGGTCCT